>CATIWR010003898.1:0-47297 GCA_949677035.1 Omphalea diandra | reverse complement strand
AAGTGATGTGCATGCAAAAGGAAAGGGTGTGCAAAAGAAAGCCCTTATATTAAAAGAGAGTGGTGAGATTAAAACCAATTCTTCCAAGACCACAACCATGTTTTTGTTCAAAGGGATGTATTACACTACTAACGAAATTTACAATCTTTTGTGTAGTGCTTTTATGTCTCTTTTGCAAGGTTCTAAAGAATGGTTTTTAATGGAGGTGCCTAGTAAGCAAGACAACGTAACTTATACTACTTTTGATAATGGTGCTAAATTAAAGAGTGAGATTGAAAAATTGTGTAAAAGGGACTTTTCTAATTCTTGTTTAGATGTTTGTGTTTGTTTTATGTGTTCTAGGCATACTTCTTTTTGTTTTAAGTATTGTTTTGTGTTTCTAATTTGTTTTCTTCTTTAAATACTTGCTTATGCATTTTAAAGGATTTATTTTGTTCTAATCATTTTTCTCCTTCTCTTAGCATTTCTTCTTCTTCAAATTGTTTTTCATGTTTTTCTTCTTGTTTTCAACATGATAGCTCTTCTTATTAATGTTTGAACGTTTTTAATCCTTTTTATTTTAGTGATAATCATTTTTCTTCATATTTTTATGTTTCAAAGAACTCTTTTTGTTTTAAACATTTGTTTCCTTTTAAATTTTGTTTTAGCTTGTCTTCTTTTAATTTTAGGAGTTTGACTTCTCGTAATTCTTGTTTTTATAAGTCTTATTTTTATTCTAAAAGTGTGTTCTTTTTCAAAGATCTTAGTTCTTGTTTTTCAAAATTCTGTCTTTCTAAATGTTCTTCTTCTTGTTTTAATGTTTATAAACCATTGTTTTATTCTTCTTTCTATTTTAGGTGTTAGTTAAAAAGAAAATTTTCTTTTGATTTAAAAAATTCTTATGTTTCATATTCTTATTTGATTTATAAATCTTATTTTGATAAACCTAGATCTTCTAGTGTTTCTGTTTTAAAGAAAATTGATGTTTTAGTATTACTCCATTCTAGATAGAAAACATGACCAGGGTTTCTTTTAGATGTTTGATTTTGATTCAAACTCTTTTTGCTTGATTTTTGCTACATTTTGCATATACTAACCTAATTGTAGGTGGTTCCATCCGTATTGCATTCGATTTGGGTGGAAAGACTTATAATTTGTGTGGTAAGTTTAATTAGGATTCTTTTTTGTTAGTTTTTATATTTGGTTTTTTTCTTTCTTATAAGTTTAGATTCAAGGACGAATCCTCTTGAGGAATGAGGGAATGATGCAAACAACCAAGGCAAGTTAGTAAAGGATCCACTTCATCTTCAAGGCCCAATCACAAAGGGAATGCTAAAGAAGTTTAATGAGGCAATTAGATCATTCATACAATAAGGAGTTAAACTTGGATTAGCCTAAGAAGAGCAAAGGATGCATGAAGCCCAAAAGAAAGATGATGGAAGCTTAAACTCTTTAAATGAAACACTTAACTTAATACAATGGAGCCCAAACTTTGGAAGAGCACCAAAGCACAATCTAATTTAGCCAAAGTATTTAAAAGGAAGCTTAAGGTGTACAATAAGAGGCCCAAGCCATGTAAGCACAAAAATAAGGGCCAAAGTCAAAGATTATTTCAAGATATCCTTAGTTGGCAATGTTTCTAATACCATTAGAATTTCCTCATTAGGTTGAACCCTTTTCTTTTTCTATTTAGGATTAGTTGTTCTTTAGTTAGAAAAATATTTTGGTCTAATCTTATTGACCAATCATAGTGTTTCTTTAGTTTTCCTCTTTAGCTTAGGATTGTCTTTTCCTTTTTGAATTAAGAAAACTTGAAATCTATTAGGAAATATAAATAGAATCCTATTAAGTTTTAGATTAAGCATTGTAAGGCTATAAATAATCTCTCATATTTAGCTAAGAGGGCATTCATTCAATCAATATTATTATTGCCAGAATTTTGCTTTTGAGATTAAATTCTTTTCTTAAGTTTTTTAGTATACTTGGTGAGATTATTAAGTGAAGGCTTAATAATTTCACAAACTTGTTAATTCTGATCTTAAATTGGCTTGGTTAATTTAAGGTTTGAGTTAACACAACTTTGAATCTTTATAACTTAAGTTGCTAGAAATAAGTTTCTAGAGCTTTATTTGGGATTTAAAGATCAAAACTCCAATACTTGGCTTGATAGATTTGGGCAACTATTCTTTAGCATACGATAAGGATCAATCCAACCTTATTTGTATCATAACCCTAGAAGAAGAATTACGAAAATTATAAAACATGAAAGTTATAGATTTATAGCTTGACTAAATGCATGTAAACATTTTTGCTTAATATAGTGTGTGTGAAGAGTTATGGCTCCTTTATTAGGACTAGTTTATAACCTGCTAAAACCTTCTCAGTTTAGCATTTTTCACATATTTTGATGACCTTATGTGTTAATTTAGACAAAGTACAAAATATGAAAGTTGTAGGTTTATATCCCCTCTAAATACTTATAAAATAGTTTTCATCAATTTGTTATATGGTAAGAGATATTACTCTTTGATTATGTCTGACTCTGAATATGATGAAACCTACTCAACCTATTGATTATGTTTACCAAGAATTTAATTACCATAGAATGGGAATTAGGTAATGTTATAAACATGAAAGTTGAAAAGTTATATCTCATCTATATTCTTGCAAAACAATTTTTCCAAATATATTATGGGTAAGGGGATATTATTGCTTCATCTTGACATATTCTCAATATATTGAAACCTATTCTCCCTGAGATTAATCATTTATTTTGATGACCTTATAGATTGAATTAGACAAAGTGTAAAACACTAAAAATGTTCCTTTATGTGTTATGTAACTTTTGATAAATCAATTTTGTAATTGGATTTGTACAATTTGAGCTATAGCTAAGAATGTAAGACTTAATTAGACTGTGATCACATTGAAATAGGGTAGAATTCAAAATTTATATTTTCTATTAGCCTTCAATTGACCTAAATTTTCACCATGTTATATCTTATATATCTAGTTTATGTAGAAATAAAAATTAAGACATTTGGATAAATATAGTAAGAGTTATCATAATGAGAGTGTAGCAAGGTCTAGCTGTTATACAAGAATAATAAGCATAAATACTAGATCCACTTGCATGGAACATGACCATAGTTGCATACCAAACATGAAAACTGATTCTGATATATTTATAATCATATATATATATATATATATCAAATGTTAGGATCTCAACACATTAAGGAAGCCAAAGACAAAGGCTCAAACCTACCAGACAAATTGGTTGCATCAAAGATGAGTAAAAGCCATAATTGGATTCTAATTATATATGTGATGATTTAAAGATATGGTTGTATTATATTATGTGTATATGTGATTGAATTATGACATTTTATATGTAGATACAAGTCAAGTGAGAATTATATAATCTTAATGATTACTTGTTATGTCATTGTGAATGAACACATGCATATGGGACTAAAAGGATATTGTGATTGGCTTGTCAAAGACTTGGAAATCACTTGGCAAAGGGACCAATATTGTTGGCCCTAGGCACCAAGAAGGGGGGTTGAATTGGTGTATAAAAATTAAAATGGGAAAGAGAGAAGAGAAATGAGTAGCAAAGAAACACATAATTTATAGTAGTTCGGGTATAAACAACCCTACATCCACTCCCCAATTCTTAGAAATTAGGTGTATCACTATCTTTCAAAGGTGTTTTCAAGCTTACACCAAACTTTTACACTTGTGTTTTGAAGGCTCACATAACAACCTATACACTCATGCTTTGAGGCTTACATAACAACCTTTACACTTATGTTTTAACAGGCTCACACAACAACCTCTCTTGTGTTTTGAGGCTCACACAACAACCTATTACAATTGGTGTTTATGTTCACACCCAACAATGACTTAAAGAATAGAAAAGAGTGAGTAGCAAAATTGCAAGAGTTTGGGTACAAAGTTATTAATTCTCTTGTATTTACATTTGTTTGGTGAGGTATTTATAGACTCTACCCACCAAAGAGACGTTGCAATAAAACTGGTACAAATTCATCAAAGTGTGTTAGATAGATTTTTGTATTAAATGCTTGACAGTCTTAATTCACAGTCGCTACTACTCGTTAACGGTCGCGAAATCCAAATTCCATAAGGAAAATCTCGTTTGTATCTAACGGCTAGTTCATGTGGTAGCTTCTCATTAGTTCACTAAGATAATATAGTCGTTACCTTTTACCTGCTCTCAAAAGTAGCGGTCTCGATTTATGTTGTACAGGACGCGACTCTGGATGCAAATTCCTCTGCCAAAAGTATTCATCTTCTTCCTTTGGATTCGTGGTCACTACCAATAAGTTCCCCCCATGATTTTTGACTTCTAACGGTTACCTGGGACGCTTGTCAAGTTATGGTTGTGGACTTGATTGCATCTTGAGTTACTTCAAAATTTGCGGTCGCGACTAAGGCAAGCCTTACATCGCAAATTCGTTTGTGACTCTGGCTTTCCTTTCTTTGAATTGGTCACAATAGAAAAGCGGTTCGCAAATATGTTTGTCCATTTTGTCAACCTGTCTTGGTCTAGTTCATGGTCACTATTTATCAAGTTACGGTCGCGATCACGAATTAGAGAGCACTTGCTTACTTTGGAGATTTTTTAACTTCTTCCAACTTCTAATGTAAAGATTAACTAAAAACTATAAAACAACACTTAATTTGAAATATTAGAATTGATTAATCCCCTTTGTCAAGATCAAAAGAGGTCTAAGACTTAGGGTTAACCACCCTAGTCCAATAATCTTCCCCTTTTTGATTTGACAACATAGATTGATCCTAAGTGAAAAATAATACAGAAATGTGAAGTTGGAGTATTGCATGAATGAATGCTTAAGATGAAACTTCTAAGTTTTCACTTTTAATCAAGCAAAGTGAAATTTTTAAAAAAAAAACTAAGTAAGATGTTCATTATGCTCATGATGCTCCCCCTTAACATATGCTATAATTTTCAAGTTAATATTCCCTAAAATACTTACTATCTCTCCCCCTTTGGCAAAATCAAAAAGAGAGGATAAGGGAAAAGAGAAACAATTATAAACATACATAAGGAGTAAAAGAAGAATACTTGTATAAAGATAAAATGTATCACACATATGACAATGTATTGTAAGAAAACAACTTTTTTTATTTACATAATTGTGGGATTGCAATATTTGTTAAAAAACAGAAGGAAAATGAAAAACAAATACAAAAGATCCCTAATATAAAGTAGTGGAGAATCATTTCTAGAATATGGTGTCTTTGGTGCTTGTGTTGCCCCCTCGGCTTTGTCCCCATCCTCAATGTCATCTTCATTGTCATCTTCATCTTGTGTATCTTCAAATTCAGTGAAGTCCAGAAGATGGCAATGAGGAACTCCTAGTTTCTCTTAGAGATCCACCATATCGCTGTAAAGATGTGAAAGGAAAAGGAACCTTCTCTTCATCATCCTCATTAGTTTATCTAACTTTTGATTAATAATGGCAAGAGACAACATTGTCTTGGCTTTTGGTTGAGGAGGAGGGACTTGTACGGTGCCTTCTTCAATCTGAAGCCTCTTTCTCTTTGAAGCTTAGGAGGACTCCATCTTCTTTGCCCCTATCACACCAAGAGTATAGACATAAGTGTCTGGATGTATGGCCTTGGCATTTATAAGATAGGTTAGGTCAAGGAAGTTTTGGGAGGGAAGGAGCTTCTTGGTGAGGAATTTCTCTTTCTCATCATCAAGTGCTCCAATAAAACAGTAGATGGTTATTATATAGGAGGGTAAGAGAAACTGGCTTTTGGGTTTTGTACTCATGTGGATCAATTGATCCATAAGGTAATGGCCAGTTTGGATTGGTTTGATGTTGATAAGGCAAAACAAGAATGCTAAGTCTTTTTGAGAAACCTTCTTATTACCGTCACCTCTTGTGTTTACGGAGAAGGTGATGATGCGATGAAGGATCCAAAGAGGTAGGGATTTAATGTGTTTGGATAGAGAAGAGCGGGGGTCGTGTTTGGTTTCAATAGAAATCTCCAACCAAAATTCATAGTAGATAATTTCAAGTGCGGTGATGATGAAGGGAATGTGTTCTCCGACTTACAAGTTAAAAAGGGAAGACAATTGGTCGAAGGTAATAAAGAAAGGGTTGCCAAAGGCTCGAAACACTAACCCATATTGGCCGGCTCTAGAATCAAATTTTTGACTTAATTGTATAGTGCACATAAATTCACGTATGACTTCTTCATATTCAGGTTCTTCTCGAAAGATGAACTCGTTTCATCCCAAGTTTGTGAGAAAAGCTCTAATCTCCACATTGATGCCCAAAGTTTCCAGCATGAATGTTGATGGAATCTTGTTTGGGAGAATCACTTTGGAAGAGTTCACCTTGAATCTTTCTTTTTCTTCCTTGGTGATTCCCTTCATGAGATGGAGGGCAAGAGGTGTAGAGGGTTGAGCCACTGCCTTGCCCTTGTCAGCCTTGGAGAATTTCATGGGAGCCATAACAAGAGGGAGAAAGCTTGAGGATTTAGAGGGATTTAGAGAGAGAGAGAGAGTTGGTGTTTAGAAATGGAGTGAAGAGAGCACTATTAAAGGGGGTATTTATAGGCATTGAAGGGGTGTGAAAACAATCAAAAATGGCTGGAAATGGATTAAATGAAGAGACGAACAGTTGGCAATCAAATCACTTAATTGCCTAGGTGGTCACTCTAATTTGCGTCCGCGAATTCATAAGTCGTGACCGTGAATTCCGAAAAATATGGGTAACGGACAAATTTTCCTCGAGAAAAGGCGCATCAACGGTCATATTTTTGAAAACTGACCAAAATTTATGATGGAACATAAATTTTGCAACCACAAATTGACATTTGATAGTCGAGTGACATTGACTTGTAATTCACGATCGTGAAAAAGGAATAGCAACCACAAATTATGAGTCAGCAAGGATAAGAATTGAAAATCCAATTTTTTGAAAAAAAATGAAAAATTGTGATCCACATGAAAATACATACATCAATATCACAAACCAACAAATACCAATACACATAGCAATATTACATAAGAGATAAAAAAATGTTCACTTTTGGGAGCTTCCATCAAGCATTCTCAATTCTCTCTTGATGAATTTCAACCTTTCTTCATTTAGAGGTTTGGTGAAAATATCTACAAGTTGATGATTTGTGTCAATAAATTCCAACACAACATCACCTTTTTGCACATGATCTCTAAGAAAATGATGTCTAATGTTGATGTGCTTACTTCTAGAATGTTGGATGAGATTCTTAGAGAGATTAATAGCACTTGTGTTATCACATTTAATGGGAATGTGATTAGCTGCTTTGTCAAAATCCTTCAATTGTTATTTCATTCAAAGAACTTTGGTGTAATAATAATCCACTGCCACATACTCGGCTTCGCGGTGGATAAGGCAACCGATGGTTGCTTTTTACTAAACCAAGAAACTAGACATTCACCTATAAATTGAGAAGTTTTGGAAGTGTTTTTTCTATCAATAAACTACCAGCATAATCTGCATTTGAATACCCTATAAAGCTAAATAAGGAATCCCTAGGATATCATAGCCCTAAGTGTATAGTGTCATGCAAATACTTAAAGATCCTTTTAACAACATTCAAGTGAGACTTTCTAGGGGAGGATTAAAACCTAGCACACATACAAACGCTAAACATGATATCTGGCCTAGAAGCAGTAAGATAAGTAGAGATCCGATCATACCTTGATATCTCTTTTCATTCACCACCTTACCTGATTCATCCTTATTTAGCTTGATGGTACTGCTTATTGGAGTTTTAGCTACCCTCCAACCATCCGTGTCAAATTTCTTTAGCATCTCCTTTATGTACTTAGCTTGGTTGATGAAGATCCCTTCTTTGGATTGCTTGATTTATAGACCGAGAAAGAATTTGAGCTCTCTCATCATGCTCATTTCAAATTCCTTAGTCATACACTTAGCAAAATCCTCACAAAGAGATTCATTAGTAGCACCAAAGATAATATCATCAATATAGATTTGAACGATTAATGTATCATGTTTGTGTTTTTTAACAAAAAGTATGGTGTCTACTTTCCTTTCTCAAAATCATTTTTCAAGAGAAATGAACTAAGTCTTTCATACCAAGCTCTTGGAGCTTGTTTCAATCCATATAGGGCTTTGTTCAATTTGAAAACATGGTTTGGAAAACAATGAGACTCAAAACCAGGAGGTTGTTCAACATAGACTTCCTCCTCTATGATGCTATTCAAAAAAGCACTCTTCACATCCACTTGAAAAATTTTGAAATTCATATGACATACAAATGCTAAGAGAATCTTAATGGCCTCTAATCTTGCTATGGGGGCAAAGGTTTCATCATAATTTATGCCTTCCTCTTGGTTGTATCCCTTATCAACTAATCTAGCCTTGTTTATAGTAATGAGACTTTGTTTATCTAACTTGTTCCTAAGCACCCACTTACAACCTATAATTGGGTGTTCTTTAGGCCTCGGGACAAGTTCCCATACCTTATTTCTCTCAAATTGATTGAGTTCTTCTTGCATAGCAAGTACCTAACTCTCATTATCAAGAGCCTCATCAATTGACTTTAGCTTAAGTTGAGAAATAAATGCAAGACTATTATCTAAAAGTTGAGATCTAGTACTTACACCCTTAAAAGTATCATCAATGATTAAGTCCTTGGGGTGATACTTGGAGAATTTCCAATCTTTAGGTAGATCTTGGCTTGGTTCTATTTATTGCTGATGATGTTGGTCTTCATCTACTCTTGATGAATCACCTTCTTCTTTTTCTTTATCAACTCTCCTTGTAGAATCATCCAATTCCAGCTTTTCAAGATCACCTACAAGATCATCAACATAGATACCTTTCCCAAGATCAAGTTTACTAGACTCATCAAAGACAACAATCATAGATTCTTTAACTACCATTATACTTTTGTTAAAGACTCTGTATATTTTACTTGTGGTGGAATAACCTAAGAAGATTCCTTCATTGGTCTTGGAATCAAATTTCCCAAGATTATCCTTGGTGTTCAAAATATAGCACTTACATCCAAATACTCTAAGGTATGAGATCTTGGATTTTCTACCATTCCAAAGCTCATAAGAAGTTTTATTGAGAATGGGTCTTTTGAAAACTGTATTTACAATATAACATGAGGTATTAATGGCTTCAGCCCAAAAGTAATTTGGTAAGGAATACTCATTGAGCATTATTCTAGCCATTTCTACCAAAGTTTTATTTTTCCTCTCTACAACACCATTTTGTTGTGGTGTTCTAGGAGTTGAAAAATTATGAAAAACTTCATTCTCCAAATAATAATTTTCAAATGACTCATTTTGAAATTTCTTTCTATGGTCACTTCGAATAGAAGATATGAAGTAACCTTTTTCATTTTGAACCCTTTTTGCAAAACTTTTGAAAGCATCAAATGAATCATTCTTATGAGCTAGAAAAGATACCTAGGTGAACCTAGAGTAGTCATCTATAAGGACTAGTGCATAATGTTTTCCACCTAAGCTAGCACTTCTAGTAGGTCCTATTAAGTCCATATGGATAAGTTGAAGTGATCTAGATGTACTTACAACATTTTTGGCTTTGTGAGTGGCATGGTGTTACTTGTCTATTTGGCATGGACCATATGTCTTGTCTTTGGAGAAGCTTAGCTTGGGAAATCCTTCCACTAACTTTCCTTTGGATAGGCTTTGAAGAAGATCCATGTTTGCATGCCCAAGCCTTCTATACCACAACCAAGCTTCAATGCTCAAAGACATAAGACATTTAAAAGATTGGTTAGCCAAATTGTCTAAGTCAATTGAGTAGGTATTGTCTTTCCTTTCACCCTTGAAAATAACCTCATCATCCACTAAAGTGGTGACTCGACATTCTCTAGGATCAAAGGTGACTTTATTACCTTTGTCACACAATTGACTTATACTTAACAAATTATGTTGTAAGCCACTAACTAAAAGAACATTATCAATTAAAGAACATCTATCCTTACCAATGGTTCTAATGTCAATTACCTTACCTTTGGCATTATTACCAAATGTGACATCTCCACCTTCTTTTTCTTTCAATGACGTGAATAGCTTTCTATTTCCAATCATATGCTTGGAACATCCATTATCCACATGCCAATTGCTTAATTTGGTGGTTGCCACATTCCCCTACACAATAATAGTAAGTTACTTTTTCTTAGGTATCCAAGTATACTTGGGTCCTTAGGGGTTAGAAGATGAAGGGTCCTCTAATTGAGGTGAGCCTTCCTAATATAACAATGAATGTTAATATGTCCAAATCTCATGCAATAATGGCATTAGAGTTTAGACTTAGGAGTCTTTCTTCCTTGCATAAATTTAGTATGAGTAGGAGGCCTTCTCATCCTTTGGTCATGTGAATGCATACATGAACATGTATGATGAGTAGGTAGAGAAAATTTTTTATGAGCATGACCATGCTTTCTATTGTAAATGTAAGCATGGTTAGCTCTTTGAGTCTTGGCTATAGAGCTTGGGAGAGTCTTCCTTTTGCCCTTAGGCTTAGGAGGCTTAATGCTATGAGCACTTTTCTTTCCAATCACCTCAATGCTAGATGTTTGAGGTTCTGAAGATCTAACAAATGTCGTATGAGATGATGAGGAGGCTCCATTGAAGCCTAAACCATATCTAAGTAGAGGTGGTCTTTGTGATATAATTAATGTGTCCAAGGCTTCTTTTCCTTTATGGAACTTAAAGATTGAGCTTCTAAGCTCAATGACTTCTCCTTTAAGAGTGTCATTCTCCTTTCTTAATGAAGTCATTGAAGAAGATGATGTGGAAAGTTTTTCTACTGAGTTTTTGAGTTCTTCATTAGAAGTTCTCAACTCATTTATAAGATCACTAAGAATCTTGTATTCATCTTCTAATTTTGAACACCTTTTCTTATAAGTTTTAACTTGTAACTTATACTTCTCACATCTCATGGTTATAGTCTCTAAAAGCTCTTCATCTATCTCATCAAATTCGAAATCAAAATGAGAATGGGAAGAAGTACTTACCTTATTTGTAAAATCTTCTTGTGCCATGAAGCATATGTTGGCAACCTCTCCTTCTTCCTCTTCTTCACTTGAGCTTTCATCCTAAGTGGCTAAAAAACTCTTTTTCTTCTCCTTGTCCCATCTCTTCTTCTTCTTCTTTAATTTGGGACACTCATACTTGATGTGGCCTTGCTCATCACATTCATAACAAGTGACTTCATTGGCTGTCTTCTTAAAGCCTTTTTTTTTTTTTCTTCTCTTAATCAACTCCTTTGTCCTTCTAGAGAGCATTGCTAGCTTTTCTTCTTCCTTGTCACTTTCATCATCACTTAAGGTGATCTCTACCTCCTTCTCTTTTGTTGAAGCTTTAAGAGCCATGGTTTTTCTCTCTTTCTCCAGTTTGTCTCCTTGGCCTCTTAGCTTCTTCATTTGTTCATTTTTTTGTAAGGCCAACTCATGAGTTAAGAGTTTGCTTATCAAGACATTAGTTGAAACCTTTCCAATCTCCGGATTTGACTCTTGTATGCTGCAAACTCTAGCACCAAATTTATTTAGAGGAAGAGTTTTACGGATTTTTGTATTTACCTCATAGATAGTAAGAGCTCTTCCAAATTTCTTCATGTTGGTGACAATGTACAATAGCCTATTTATCATTTCTATGATGCTCTCATTGTCTTTCATCATGAAAAGTTCTCATTCAGTGACATACAACTCCAAATGGCTTGATTTGACTAGAGTTGTGCCTTCATGATAGTTCTCTAGAGTCTTCCAAATGGCATGTGTTGTTTGACAATATTGCACTCTTCCAATCTCCTCTCTAAAGAGTGAGCTTAGAAGAATGGTTATTGCTCTTTTGTTCCTGACATTCTATCTCCGGTGAGCTTCAACCCATTCTTCCCTTAGGATTAATTCTTCATTACCATCCACAACTCTGGTGGGTGGCTTCCATTCCTTGATGACCACATCCCAAAGGTCCATCACATCTATGTCAAGATAGCTCTCTATCTTATACTTTCAATGAGTATAGTCTATTCCATCAAAGTGTGGCTCAAGTTATGAGTGGATTCCTTTTTGTACCATGATCTTTGTTCACCCAATGAAGGTTTAATTGTGAAGCTTAGCTCTGATACTACTTATTGGCCCTAGGCACCAAGAAGGGGGGTTGAATTGGTGTATAAAAATTAAAATTGAAAAGATATAAGAGAAATAAGTAGGAAAGAAACACACAATTTATAGTGGTTTGGGTATAAACAACCCTACGTCCACTCCCCAATTCTTAGAAATTGGGTGTACCATTATCTTTCAAAGGTGTTTTCAAGCTTACACCAAACTTTTACATTTGTGCTTTGAAGGCTCACACAATAACCTATACATTTGTGTTTTGAGGCTTACACAATAACCTTTACACTTGTGTTTTAACAGGCTCACATAACAACCTCTCTTGTGTTTTAAGGCTCACACAACAACCTATTATAATTGGTGTTTATGCTCATACCTAACAGTGACTTAAAGAATATAAAAGAGTGAGTAGCAAAATTGTAAGAGTTTGGATACAAAGTTATCAATTCTCTTGTATTTATATCTGTTTGGTGAGGTATTTATAGTTTCTACCCATCAAAGAGATGTTGCAATCAAACTGGTACAAAATCATCAAAGTGTGCTAGATAGATTTTCACATTAAATGTTTGACAGTCTTAATTTGTGGTCGTTACTACTCGTTAGCGGTCGTGAAATCCAAATTCCATGAGGAAAACCCCATTTGTGTCTTACGGCTAGTCCACGTGGCATCTTCTCATTAGTTCACCAGGATAATATAGCCATTGCCTTTCACCTGCTCTCAAAAGTAGCGGTCCCGATTTATCATGTACAGGACGCGACTCTAGATGCGAATTCCTCTGCCAAAAGTGTTTATCTTCTTCTTTTAGGTTCGCAGTCACTACCAACAAGTTTCCATCGTGATTTTTGACTTTCAACGATTATCTAAGACACTTGTCAAGCTGTGATTGTGGACTTAATTGCATCTTGAGTTACTTCAAAATTCACGATTGCGACTGAGGCAAGCCTTATACTGCGAATTTGTATGTGACTTCGGCTTTTCTTTCTTTGAATTGGTTGTGACAGAGAAGTGGCCCGCGAATATGTCTGTCCATTTTGTCAACCTGTCTTGGTCTAGTTCGCGGTCACGAATTAGAGAGCACTTATTTACTTTGGAGATTTTTTAATTGCATCCAACTTTCAATGTAAAGATTAACTAAAAACTGCAAAACAACACTTAATTTGAAATATTAGACTTTATCAATTTCCTTTGTCAAGATCAAAATAGGTCTAAGACTTAGGGTTAACCACCTTAGTCTAACAAATATGTCCTATTATGACACATGTTATTGATTAAATGAATCACATGATATATGATGGCCAGTAAATCAAATATCACTTGAATCACATGAATTCTTAAAAATAATGTTTTTACAAGATTATGAGAAAATCAATCAATCTATTGTGTTTGCACTTGCATAGTCAATTCTTGTACTTGTAATGTATCCTAATGATATTTGATTACTAGTTATGCCATTAGAATCTGATTATTACTTTTATTCATTGAGTTGTGACTCACAAAATCACAATTTTTTCTCAAATAGTGAAGCATAGCATGTGGGCTATTTGAAGTATTAAGTTTTGCATATAGACACATGGAACATAGGTTAGCTGAATTCTCTTTCTCTCTCTCTCTCTCTCTCTCTCTCTCTCTCATATACCTATACCTACGTATATAGGCGTCAATTTGTGATCACCAATATTAAATGGGTGTACTTAACATATACATGTTTTGAATAAAGATATTGACATGCCTTTTTGGTTTTGTATGAATGATATGCTAACCTTTATACATATGGATAGTTGGATATGAATGTCATGCTTAATAAATGGAAATAGGTATTATAGTTTTTAATATCATTGTAGGGATAGGTTCCATATACATATGAACATGACATGACTTTTACACTATTATACATTATCATATAACATAGTAGTATATGTCTATAGGGCGTTAGCAAAGGATAGCCATGATAGTACCCATGACTCACTAAAAAGAGATGTGTTAACTGATTTGCATTCCATAGCAGCGTCATACCAACCATCAAAAGATCAACCTACTGACAGAGTTAGATCTTCAATACATTCTTATGCACAACACAAATCTTATGGGAAACCAATATAAAACTTGTGAATAGATAGTGCAATGTCTAGAAAATCAAAGAGAAAAAAGGTATGACAAATTAAGAAAATAAGGTGCAGTTGACTTTAGTGGTACTGCAGATTCAATCGTGGTAAAGACATAGCTAAAAATAACGTAAAGTTTTGAATTGATGAAATGCATACCAAATGAAAAAGTTTGATTATGCAATATGATTGGTAGGAAACCATTCCAAAGAGTGATGTCCAATCTCAAGTGCTTACATGAGATGATTTTCTTTATGAATTCAATAATAATTACATACTAGAAGTGTATAAATATGATAAAAAGAAGGAAATTTCTAAATCTAAAATAGGGGGAGATGACTGTAGTTGAGTATGAGGTAAAGTTTAATCAATTATCTCATTATGCATCCTTTATGGTAACCACTGACAAAGACAAATGTCAAAGTTTGAAAATGAATTGAGATATGAGATTAAAAGCAAGATCATAATTTCATATCTTATGATTTATACCAAGCTAAAAGCTGTTACAATCAGGGTGAACAGATTAGAAAAATAAAGGATAGAACAATGAGCAAAAATGAACCTATTGAGTTTGTAGGAGATTCTAGTAAATAAAGGTAAACCTGGAGATTATATGTCATCGCAGTCTAGTGCTAGGGGTGGTTTCTAGCTATAGAGGCAAGGGGTTAAGAGTTTCACCATATGCAAGCAGAGGTCAAAGCTAAACTATTCAATAAAGACCATCATGTGTACATTGTGAGAGGCAGCAAATGGTTGAATGTAGGAAAAAGATTGATGGGTGATCCTTCTATGGATCTTTTGATCATATGCTTAAAGATTGTTCTGAAAGGTCTAGAATGTCAGAGAAAAGTAGAGGTAAAGTTATATCAGAATCCATAGTTGAAGTTTCCAAAACCAAATGGAGCTAGAATATTTTTTTAGTAAGGGTAAAGGCAAAGGTAAAGCAATTACAACTGGATAAGATATGAGCAAATTAGAAGGTCAGAGTTTTAAACCCTAAAGACAGGCCAGAGTATTTTTCATGACCAAGAAAGAAGCCATTGCTACTGCAAAAGTTATCACTAGTAAAAAAAATTTCTATGATTTAAAAGTTGATGTATTAATTGATCCTAGCGCCACACATTCATTCATGTCATTGAACATGGCATCCTAATTCCGTAGTAAACATTGGCCTTTAGATTTTAACTTATGTGTGAATACTCTTGTGAGAGATGTGATGAATATGTATAAGGTATGTCATGATTGTGCGATTCACATTGATGACACTAAGTTGAATATTGTTCTAGTTTCATTGCCACTCTATGAATTTGATGTGATACTAGGTATGGATAGGTTGACCAAATATCATGCAATACTAAATTTTTTACTAAGAAAGTTGTTTTGGAATCTCCAAATCAGATAAGGATTATGTTTTAAAGGGAAAGACAAATTATACCTATATGTCTAGTTTCTACTATTAAGGTTTTTCACATGATAAAGGTGGTTATGATATTTGTAGACATAAGATTCATAAATTAATTACTTGAGAACATTCTAATGGTAAATGAGTTTCCAAATGTATTTCTAGCTAACTTACTTAGTTTGCCACTTGATAGGGAGATAGAATTCACAATTAAGTTAGCTCCAAGAATAATGCCTGTATCCATTCCACCTTATAAGATGGCTCCAACTAAGTTGAGAGAATTGAAGACTCAATTGCAAGAACTACTTGAAAAGGGATTCACCAGACCGAATGTGTCATCTCGGGGTAGTGTTATTTGTTAAAAAGAAAGATGAGACAATAAGACTGTATATTGATCATAGGCAGTTTAATCAGGTTACTGTGAAGAACAAATATCTTTTACCAAGAATAGATGATTTATTTGACCAATTACAGGAAGCATGAGTTTTTTCAAAAATTAACTTGAAATCGAGTTATTATCAGCTTAAAATTTCAAACCCAGATGTATTAAAAACTGTATTTCAAACTAGGTATAAGCATTATGAACTTTTGGTGATGTCATTTGGTTTGACTAATGAACCAACAACATTCATGGCTCTTATGAATAAAGTGTTTCAACCTTAGATAGAATTGTAATTGTGTTCATTGATGATATACTGGTGTATTCAAGAAGTAAAGAGGAACGTGACTAACATTTGATAATTATATTGTAAATTTTGAAAGAAAAGCAATTGTTTGCTAAATTGAGCAAGTGTAAGTTTTGGATTAATCATGTGGTATTTTTAAGACTTATAGTTTCTAAAAAAAGCATAGAAGTGCATCCAAACAAAATTAAAGTAATAGTAAAATGGGAAACCAAAAAGAGTGTTGCAGAAATCTAAAGTATCTTAGGACTAATTGGGTATTATCATTGATTTGTTGAAGGTTTTCACTCATAGTTGCTCTTTTAACCAAGTGACTTTAGAAAAATATAGTATGTTAAGAGAGTTTTGATGAATTAAAAAATAGATTGACATTCGATCCAGTGTTAGTCATTCCTACAGGTAATGAATGATTTATAGTTTATAATGATGTCTCTCATCAAGGTTTGGTATGTGTTTTAATGCAACATGGTAAGGTAATTCCATATGAATCTAGACAGTTGAAGGCTTATAAATTAGCTTATCCAGTGTATGACTTAGAACTTGCGACTATTATGTTTGCCTTGAAAATATGGAGACATTACTTGTATGGAGAAACATTTTAGATATTTACAAATCATAAGACCTTGAAATATTTATTGAGTTAGAAAGAATTAAACATGAAACAAAGACAGTGGTTAGAATTACTAAAAGATTATGATTATACCATTGAGTATCACCCAAGGAAGGTAAATGTGGTAGCAAGTGCTTTGAGTAGGAAATCAAAAAGTAGTATAACTTATTTATAGATATTTTCACTATCTTACTTAGTTCAGTTATAAGCTATGAATGTGGAACTAAATATGCAAAAGAATGGGGTACTGATTGTTTACTTTTCAAGTGAGACCAATGTTGTCGAATTAAATAAGCATAGGACAAAGAACCAAACTTACAAAGAATGATTAAAATGGTAAAACAGGGGAGACACGCTGATTTTGATAGTTGAAATGATGCCTTGATTGTTAGGATCTTGTACTTGTGTGTCTATTGTTATGACTTGCAAAGAGAAATCCAAAAAGAAACACATAATTCTCCATATGCCATGCATCCAGGAATGATAAAATGTATAGTACTCTATGATCTCATTTTTGGTGGCCTAAAATGAAGAAATATGTGGCAGCCTATGTTTCAGAATGTTTGACTCATTAGTATATCAAAATAGAACATCAAGCAATGATGGAAAAATTGAAACCATTGACGATTTTGGTATGGAAATGGGAAAGAATAACCATGAACTTTGTATATGGGTTATCAAAACTCTAAAGAAGAATGTTGCTATATGTTGATCATTGATCGATTAGCTAAGTTAGCTCACTTTTTGACTATTCATTGGAGTAGTTCACGTAAGCACTTGGCCAAGAAAAATGTGAATGAAATTATTAGATTATATGGTGTTCTAGTGTCCATTGCATTTGATAGAGATTTATGATTTACATCTCAATTTTGGGCTAGCTTACAACAGGCCTTGGGTACCAAATTGAGTTTCAGTATTGTTTTTCATTCTCAAATAGATGGACAATCAAAAAGGATAATTTAGACACTTGAAGACTTGTTTTGAGCTTGTGTGATAGAGTTCAAGGGTGCATGGGATGAATATATTGCCTTGATTGAATTTGCTTATAATAATTATTATCATAATAGTATACAATTGGCACCATATGAAGCTCTATATGGAAGAAAATGTAAAAGTACTATATATTGGGATGAAGAAGGAATGCGTGTTTTAGAAGGGCTAGAACTAATGCAAAACACCATGGACAAGGTGAAAGTAATCAAGAGCAAACTTAAAAGTAGCATAAGAAAAGAAAAAAAAGTATGCAAACCAACACAAAAGAGAAATGGAATATGAGGTGAGAGACAAAATGTTCCTTCGAGTTTCACCATGGAAAGGAATAATTCAATTTGGCAAAAAGGAAAAACTGAGTCTTCGATACATAAGTATGAGATCCTAAAAAAATCGGTCTATTGACTTATAAGCTAACACTACCATTGGAGATGGCCCAGATTCATGATGTATTTCACATGAGTATGCTAAAAAAGTATCGATTCAATCTTACACATATACTAAGGGATCTAGCAATAACAATTGCAGATGATGTAAGTTATGTTAAAGAACTAGTGAAAATCATTAGTTATAAGACAAAACAATTATGAAATTGAGAAATCCCTTCGAGTAAGGTGTTATGGAGAAACCACTCATAAGAAAAGGCCATATGGGAAAAATAAGAGAACATGAAATGACAATATCCATATTTGTTTACAGGTATTAAATTTCAAAGATGAAATTTTTTACAAAAGGGGAAGAAAATGAAACATCCCTTTTCTCATTCATTAACATCCTTACATGATTATATGCATTGCATAAATGATTTGCAATCCCACATGAACATATTTATTACATAAATGATTATTTAGATATGTTCTTTTGATAAACATGATGATAACACTTGCACCATTACATTTGGGGCACTTGAACATGTATGTGATATTTGCATACTTGCATGAAAAGTTATAATATGTTGTGTGTATATTATAATATCTTAAATAATATTGTTTTGGTACTTGTTAAAAGTATAAGGAGCATATGAAAATTATTAGAGTGATAAAGGTCATAAAGGAGTGAAAAAAAGAGTTTAAAAGAGGAAAATTGATATTCCAACTAATAATATCAAACTGCCATAATTTTCTCTTATTAGAATAAGAATAAAAACTAAATTTTTCTTCCTTTATGAATCTTTTTTTGACACTATTAATTGAGCAAGGCTAATTAGACGGTAGATAGGAATCTTTTTTACTAAATTCCCACTTGAGCTTTAGAAAATTGGAATATCTAATAAAGATCATTCTTCTTTCAATTGCAGTTTTTGAATGCGTGGAATAAGCCAACAAAGAATTTATCTTAGAAGTCTTTTCAAACCCCGTGAAGGAAGGCTACCTATATCTTTTATAAGATGTGAATCAATCTCTTGTTTTCTTGGTTAATTTGGGTACGAAATGGATGTGTTTCTTGTTGAAATTTGGTTTGCTTACTTGGTGAATTGATTTTCCCGGTGAAATTTTTTTATTCTTCAAAAAGAAGTGTGATGTTGTGTAGAAATAAAAAGAAAATTCCATGATTGTGTTCTTCAATTTCTAGGTTTCTAAGTTTTTAGGTCGAGGTCAAACTTGAAGGGTCTTGCCTGTTTGAGGATGATTTTTTTATGGTTTTGATTTTTGGGAGCAGAATGTGTAATTGATGAAGATGCTTATAATAATAATAATAATAATAATAATAATAATAATAATAATAATAATAATAATAATTATTATTATTATTATTATTATTATTATTATTATTGATAACATATATGCCACCAAATGCCTTATAAAAAGGACACTGCCTGCAAGATACATGTTCTTCACAAGGTCATCACTGATTCCTAAAATGAAAAGCCAAATGAAAAGAACTGAACGTGAAGGATCGAACACAAAAAAAAAAAAAAAAAACCAAAAACAAATGAGTTGGGAATGAATGAAAGTAAGCTAACTTAAGCTAACTCACACCCGAACATCTGAACGCTTGAATAGATACATTGTTTAGAATTTTCACAAAATGACAAAAGGCTAACGTTTGAATAAGGTAGCTATATAGTACACTTTTTTCGGAGTTTCGCGAAAAAATAAAGAGAAAGCTAACTAATATTTTTTTGGCATGTCTAGGAAAGTCCTAAAAAGAGTCAAGGTATATATATCAATCATCTTTACAAAATTTAAATATGTTGCTTTTAGGGTTTTATTCAATACTTAATCACATTCTCAAGCTTTCATTTTTTTTTTTACAAACATCCTCAAAAACCTCTTTTAATTTATATATCAGAATAACTGTGAAAATTACCATATCATTTAGCTTACATTTGTTCATCCTTTATAGATCATTAATCTCTTTAAAGATAAAGGAGCTAGCAAATATGATTATTAATGTTATTATTATAACTGAAAAATGGGAGATTTTTTTTTTTTTAATTCTCTTGATGAGGTTTTATTGTGATTTAGTGTAGCATGAAATAAAAATCTATGGTGAAAATAAGAGTGTTATTGATATTCTGTATGAATTTAATAGAAAAAGAAAAATTAATGGAAAATTTTATTAATGTAATGTGATAAAGATAAGGAGATTTATAATATAATTTTGAAATTGGGGTTGACTGAATTAAATATATCAAATATTATGAGGTTTACAGTAATTATCCATTCTCTATTGAACAAACAGAACGAAGGAAAATAAATCAAATCTCCAAACATAGGGTCACTTGGACTGAATCCCGGTGGAACTACAACTGAATCTTAATGCACGTAGAGGGAGAGAGAGAGAGAGAGACGAAAATGAGCGAAGAGGGTTTTGAAGAATGGGACGCAGATTTATTAGATAAATTGATGCAAGTGGAAGAACTGGCTCTGACTTCTTCTGCTAAGCCAAATCCGTTATTAATCCCTTCTCCTCAATCACAGCCCACTGCTACTTTATCTAATAATAATAATAATAATAATTATATGCAACTGCATCGCAATGTTTGTATTAGTTACTCGCCTCCCCGGCAGCTGTCTCAGAGACCTCTTGCTGCTTTTGATCGGTCCTCCCAAGTTTGCATTTCTCTTAATCAAGACAATGCCAAAGATCGAGAGATTGATCGCTTCAAGGTTACAGCTTTCTAATTCTTTTCTATGAATTTCTTTTAAATTTATTTGCTGTTTCTAGGTTTTTTTTTAGTTCTTTAGATAATGCAAGAAAGACGCTTTTGAGCATTGCATTTGGTTTTAAAGAGGGATTTCTCTATTTGTTTATATTGAATTCGCTGTTAATGTAATCCTTATTCCATTTTTAGCAAAAATTTTCCTCTCTTTATTTTGCGTTGAATGTGGAGTAGTTGACCTTTTCAAGTTCTGATTAAGTGTTGAATGGCAAATTAAAGAGAGAGTTGGGACAAGTTTCAAAGCAACTTTCAGACCTGGTATGTATGTGTGCCTTATAAAAACATTTTTTTAGTACTTGTTTATTCTTGATGACAAAGCCATTCTTTTATTTCTCCTCGTCTTTGAAGTTAAAATCGGAACAAATTTGTTATACTGCATGTTTAGATTTGCTCCATTTAGACAGTTGATGGTGATTATGAGAGTGGATGTTTGTCCTCTTGCTAAAGGTTCGAATGTTTCTCTCTTCTGAAAACCTGATGCATGCTCGAAGTGATGAATCTCTTTTCTTGTTTAATGATCAAATGCTTTAGCAAAAGGTGGATATAAATCTTTTCTCGTTTTACACTGGATTTTTTTAGCAGTGAGGAAGGATTGATGACCTCTCTGTGTGCAAACAACTATTGAATCAATTGACTGCAATTTAGGTTCCATATCTTGTTAAGAGGACAGGGTTGCATCATGCCTTTTGTTTGCACTATTTTTCCCTAATAGCTAATGTGCATAATCTGGCATCAATGACCAATGCTTTGGCTGTTCCATTATTTTCTTTCAGTTTCTATTATGACACTTGGGTTATTTTTAAAGCAACTTGACTGGCTATCTATTTTTAGTTCTGTTCTTATCTTAAAGAAACATTTTGAAAAGGCTTCTATGTGATGAATTATTATACCTTTCAGAAACGAGAATGCTTTGAACTAAGGAATGAGAGAAACAAAAAAAAGGAGCAGAAATTTGTATATTCATGTAATGCAGAAAAAGATACAAGTTCTCAACATTTGAGAAACAGAAGCTTGTGAGTTTATTTGTTCTCCTTTTTGTTTTGTATATTCTGTTTGATTGCACTTAAGCAGAATTTTGATGTCCTAGACCATTATCCCTTCTTGTTTTTTCGTAGTATATCAGAGAAGGCGTTGGCTCAAAACTTGAATTCGTTTATAAATGCCTACATAAATGATTAAATAATCCTTCATTTCTTTATTTATCTAATTTTTCACTGTGCACTATCCAGGTTCATCTAAAACATGCCCAGGTTGAACTAACATACTGAAATTAAATTATATGTGCTAAATGAATCTGGATTATTAAGGGGGAAACATATTCTTCTGTGCCTCCTATGGTTAGGTAGGTTGATGTGGTTTTAATTGATATGCAATCTGAAGGGAGTTTTATGGAAAATGAATCAGTTTAGTTTTAAAGGATGTATTATCTTTCTCCAATCAAGTCAGATGTTTCTGGATTAAAGTTTTTGGGAGGATATTAAATGCTAAAGTTGTTAACTGTCTCATAGTCCTACAGAATATACATATAAGAGCTAATGAACAGGCATGAATATTATCTCTTATAAACAGCCATAATCAATGTTCCTTGATTACCCTTACCCTGCTGTTTTGCACTGGAAATGCAATTGTCCATTTGACTGTTAGAGTGGTTATGGTCTCTTTCTATCTCTCCCCGTTTTCATATTGCTTACCATTTTCTATATTTTATGTTTACAAGTATTAGGCATTTAACTTGCCTAATGTAGATTATAATCAGTTACTGTCTTCTTCCTTAATTGCAATAGTTTATAAATTTCGGAACGGCATGGTCAATGGCAGGGAATATGGAGTCCTTGTTCTGGATAATCGTGGGTTTCCTCTGCTATGTACGAATGCAAAAGCTTTAGAGAATGAGATTGGGTATCAGATGCAGTGAGGTGAGGTGCATGAGCTTGATAAACTCTATAATCACAGCTTTTCCATTTGTTTCGCAATTTAATTACCATCAATCTCGCTGTCTCTGTGTATATGATCTCTCTCATCATCTTTGTGTTTGTTAGCAACCTATAAGCCCATTGTTCCGACAGAGAAAGCTGGTAAATCTTGCAACATGGACTTGAACGATGATCTGCCCTCCCATGCTGATCTTTCTGACAAGCTACTTCTGATATGGAGCTCTGCAAGTGATCGGAATTCAGGAAGAAATCTTATTTCCAAGTTGTTCATGGCTTGTCCAGAAGATTTTCATTTTCTTTTTAGGCACATGAGCATGAAGATGTCCTCCAGATCAGGAAACTTTGTGATGGTGAAAGGCTCTTCAAATGCAGCAGCATTCCAGCATCATTTGCACACTTTTCGTGCTTCTGAAGCCTCAAAAGTATCTCATTTGCACTTTGTATTGACTAAGGTATGATTGGTGATACCAACTCATTCAACATAAAGCAGATTTATGTTTAGGTGGAGTTAATGATGGAAGGTAGGTATCGAAAATTTTGCTATAGGACAGGGCAAGTTTTAATTTCTTCTTTTGTGGCTCTAATCTAGAAGGTGCAACTGTGTGAGATACAGGGCTCTTGAATCTTGCTTCCCTCTCTCTCTCTACCATACTCATATTCAATGCTATTGATTTTGGAAATTACTAGTTACTTGTGAATAGAACAATGTAGAACGTTATGCATCTGACTCCATTTTTTGAGACATGAAAGCTGGTTTAGAGCTTGACTGTTGACATAGTATATAACACTTTTTTATTTTTGCTGATGCTTTAGATTTTGTAGATGTCCTGTTCTGTAAATGATTTCCCTTTTTTTTTTTTTTTGGTTCCTGAGCTGGCTGGTGCAGGACTTCCTGTTTGAAAAAATCAATTTCTTTTTGTCTTTCCAGTCCTTGTCAATGGTAGATGGTTTATATATTTTAATTGTACTATTGTTGTGCTTTTTTTGGCAAATTTCTATGTGAAAGTTATTGTTAAGTGAAAAATGTGGCTAACATTTTTGCTACTTTAATTTTGTGGAGCCTGTCGATAGAAACATTTAATAAAATATTGATTAACACTCGAAGAAAAATCATGAGTAATTTTTGCCCTGAAAAAATATTTTATTTACTTGTGCAGTCATGGCTGTAATATTAGCCTTTGGTAATTTATCATTTGGCGCCAGAGAATAATTTTGTTAAACCTAAGAATCAATGCTGATATAATTTCGCCACCATATAGTATATATAGAGGTCAACATTCTTTTTTTTAATGTTTGCAAGCATAGTATATTACTCTATCAATCCCAAATTTTACTGTAGATATCTTCATTCTTTAATGGGATGTTTGACCTGATCTGCGTTATGAGAATTTTATAAGTTGATTTTGGCTTTATGTTCTGTTGTCCTGTAGATATGTAATGCACTGCTGCAGCTGGAGGCTTTGCTTGAGCCATTGGTTGATCTCTGCTATATTGAAAATGTGAGTTAAAAAATCTTTTCCTTTTTCTTGTGCTTAGTGACTAAGTTTTTGTTTTCTAATTATTTTTAAAATTTTTTTCTTTGGCAAACTATTTTTACAATCTTTAGTGGGCATGCATTCTGTAAGATTGCATTGAATTTGGTTAAGGATGCTTAATAATGGACCATAGATCCTTGAGTCTTATGCATCTGTATAGGGATAAAAAAAGATTTTTAGCTCTCACAGGACAGTTTAGAGTTTGCACTGGGTTCAGGGAGCTGGATACTATTTCTAGCATACTGATGCGTTAACTTCGGCAATAGTAATATGCCCATCAACAACTAGGAATTCTAAAACTAGTTTACTCATTAAATGACCCTACAGGCATCGATCAATGTTACTCTGATGATCTCACGGTGATTTATTGAAATATGATTTAGTGTGATAAGGCATTGACCAGATGATTTATGATAGGATGTTTGGTGGTATGATCTTTTGAAAATGATAAGGAAATATCCATTTGAAGCCCTTTAAATTATTTTCCCTATTCTGTGCTTTGAGCCCATGAGCTTTCTCATTTGATGACTTTGAACATAAATAAAAGAATGAGAAATTTGCTAATGGCAGTTTTAAATGCATTAAAAAAAACTGCACTTGTTTTTCATAGTGACAATTATTGAAGTTAGAGAAAAGGAAATTCTGATTTAGAGAAGAGGAAAATCCTGATTTCCTACACCATGGACTTTCTTGGTTTTGTATATTAAGCAATGCAAAATTTTGGACTATAATTAGGCTCAGCAGCAGTAAGTTATGTTCCTTGTTCAAACTGTATTTGGGATAAATTTAATCTAAGTTCCTGAAGATTTGCCTTGGGTGGAAATGGCAAGAGTATTACGTTCGTCTGTATGTTCAATAATAACTGTCAGATGCATCTTTATGCAAATGGTAAGAGAAAAATCTTTTTTGATGGAAGAAATGTTAATTTTTCCCCCCCTCAAAGCAGAGATTTCAAAGTTTGGTAAGAGAGATTTTTCACATGTATGCATTGCTAAACCCGTGGTCCCATCTACGGTGCATTGGTGACCTTTTAGAGCAATTTCAGAGTGGTGATGTGTTGCCCACTTTGATATTGGTTTTTCATGCTAATTAATGGTCCTTATTATATGGTATGCTGCTTGCTTGGTTGGTTTTGATGAATACTCAGCTTTGATATGATTCTGTACCTTGAAGTTCTTCACAATTTCTTAGTTCTTTTCTTTATGCAAAATTTGATAATTGTGATATTTCATATTTCTGCACTTGACTTTAAAATTTCCTTGTCCATGCGACTAAAAATTTTCCTTTTGTCAGGTTGCTATTCTTTCTAGCTCCCTAAGTATACTGCATGTGTTTCTTAACCACCTCATAAGTTTGGGAAGGAAATTGAAAGAAAGGTATGTCTAGTCTGGCTTATGTATTCTTCTTTTATTCAATTAACTTGATCATTCAGTTGGAACAAATGATTTGAGATTGTATGTGCTTGAAAATGCCTTCATTTGAATGTATCTTATGGACTTGAACAAATCTATTGGTGGGAAGAAAGAAGAAAGAAGAGGGATGGCTGGTGCAGGGTGTGTGTTAGTATGGCAGTGTGTCCTTAAAATCAACATTTGTATCTTGTGATTATCTAGATAAATTGTTTTTGGTTGCATTAGACATGATGTTCATGGTGGGCATGTCTCACTAGTGTTTCATTCAGTGTGGTTATGGCAGTATTGAATTTATTAAATCTGTGGATGATGCTGCATGACAAGTGTAATGGCTTCTGAAAAATGTATATCACAAACCATCCATGACTAATTCAATAATGTTATAATTTTGTTGCTTCTTGTAAAGAACGAAGCTGATAGGAATGCAAACATTGTAACTCATAGCTTGTTGAAGTGCATAACATTTTTTGGCAAAAAGAGCTGGTACTCTCTTTTAGTTATCTTCATGTTTATAATGATTTGTGATCTGTAAATTGATGCTTCTAACAACTCCTTAAGTTCTCATGCTTATGAACTTTGATTTGATCTTTCCATTGCCCTCTACTCAGGGACAGTGTCAGGGTTGAGGGAGCAAAATCTGGAAATAAGTTGAAGGACAAATGACTGTTTGGTGCAAGTGATGAGGAGGGATCTTGTGCAAGTTATTGGCCGTATGGAACAAAATCTTCTGATCCACAGATTTTTTGGAGGAAGGGATTCTGGAACATTGACATTGTATCACCACTTTCTTATGTAAGTTGTGTTTATCTATTTGGTTTGTTGCATCAAAGTGCTATGAGTAAGACTGAAGAACATCTAAGATTGGAGGCAATCTCTATCATGAATGTGATTTTGATGAGAACTAATGCTCATGCGGAAAGGGAAATGTGGGTTACTTTTGAAATCAATTTGTTGTGTATTCTGACAGAATCTAATACTCTTTAATAACCTAACAAGGGTTTGCTTGAGCAGATTCGGGCAGCAACTAATGTTAGAAAGTATTTCTCAATTCCTAAAAAAGGAGGCCAGTTTACTCGTGCAAAAAGAAGGTCTTCATCTACTATACTTGCTACTAAACTGTAAGCCTCCATCAACACATTTCTTTTTCCTCCATTTGCTTTTTTTTTTTTTTCATCAGTAGAATGTGTAGCAACTTCTTCATAATTTCTTTATTTGTGTTTAAGTTGACTTTTCCCTAGTGTACCATTTTAGTATCAGTGTTCTGGAGAACTACCTGTTATTTTGACCGTAAGCAAGAATAGCAGTCAGTCAAGCCTATGGTTAGAGTTGGAATAGATCTCACTTGGCTATTACTTATGGATAATTGCACCCTGATTGTAGAGTATGTTATTCTATTTTTCTTGCATTTGGATTTCTTTTACCGTTAATGTTTTAAGGCATCTGGCTGATAGATGATTGTTGTGGTTTTTAGCTAATGGGTTTAAATTGTTCAACAAAAACCATTTAAATGTTTAATTTTGATATGTTAAATGAATGACCATCTAGAATACAATTTGTTTTAAATATGCATAATATTTTATAATTTCTTTCCATTAACAAATTATATAAATGAAATTAGAGTTGTTAATATTGTTCACTTGTTTTATTGAGATGCTCACTAGAAATAGTTCTATAATACCTCCCAATGTGAATGCTATAAGAAACATTTTTGACATAAACAATTTTTTTTTATTGTTTACATCATCAAACTGTAGGCATTTTGACATAAACATTTGATAATTCTTTGTTTGATTGTTTCCATCATCAAACTATAGGCATTATGTCAAGTAACTTGAAATTTGTTATTTTTGAGAGTCTTTAAAACTAATTAAGCAACAAACTAATAAGCAGAAACCATAACAAGTTATAATTTCCAACCCCTATTCAAATGATCATGTCATTCAAAGATTTTTCGTGGATACGTAAGGGTGGCAATGCATGTCATGCTGTGTCTAATCGTGTCCTATCGAGATGCGTATAACACAAAAATGTTTAACCCAAACACGATCTGTTTAAATAATCATGTCAAATCTTTAACCATAATTGAGATATGTTTATGAAGTAGGTTATACAACATAATTTATATAACCCGTTTAATTAATTGTGTCATAACACAATACAAAATAAACATTTAACATAAAAACATATAAAAATTTTAAAAAATATATTTAATTTTTAACTAAAAAATATTTATATATTGAAAAAATAGAAACTAAATATTAAAAATTTAAGAAAATATCATGTTTAATTCAAAGATATTTTCTTTTATATAAACATATTTATTTAAATCGTGCTTAAACGTATATATTTGTGTCGTGTATTACATGTTAATCCATTAACTTGATTATATAATTGTGTTTAATTATGTCTATTATGAGTTAGGTTAATCAACCCATTTAAGCCTACTTTTTTGTCGTGTTATACACAGGTTGACCCATTTATAATCTGAGTCTGTTTATGTCAAACCCAAACACATTTAACTACATGTCATGTCATGTTATGTTGTTTAATAAGGCATGTCAAAAATTGCCCGTCCTATGGACACCTAGAAGCTAAAACTAAATTGAAAATGCTTGTAGCCTACCTAATTAAATATTTTAGGACACTGCCTTTCAACCGCATGTATCTAGCACTTAGCCTGGATACCCTTATTTACGCTAAAAGTGAGAAACTTTAAGAGCGTCACTTTTCTGTCACGATGAGTGCTAATTTTTTTAACTGCTGTTAGATTGTTTTCATACTTACGGTCTCTGTTTGAGTGGTTGGCAAGCACTTGATTGTTGCTTAATTAATTTCCATGATATTATCAATCCTCTGTCATACTCAATGGTTTCTGTCTTCTGGACTTTTGGGGTTGTGTTTTTTTACCTGTGAGAATATTTTACAAACATTATGTTTTTCTAACAGTAGACTGCATATTAGAAAGTATAATCAGGCATTTTTTTCTGACTAATTATTCTCTTTTTCATTAGTTTAGATTCTGGACCTTAATCTGGAATTTAAAGTTCTGCTAACAACCAAATGTCTGGCACTTATGTTAATTTGCTCAAAATAATTTTATGCCCCATTAAATTTTTGTTTATTTTTCTCTTCAAAGTGGCTGGGGTTTGGGCTGGTGGAGATTGAAGATCATGCTCAAGTCATGGATACATGGAATATTGCCTTTTATGGGTCATATTCTCTGTTTTTTGAGCTTACAATAACTTTTAAAATGGGATAACATCGTGTCTTCCTGGGGAAATTGGAGGACAAGGGAGGGGCAGGATGAGGAGGGTAAGAAGGGGGAGGGGGCAGGGGGATTTCTTTAGACTGTGCTGCAGGTAAAGAAACTTGACCTCTATAGCCAAAAAAAAAAAAACCTTGTGAACTTGTCTTTTTTATTTTTTAATATATAGTTATTGTAGAAGCTCTTCCCAGACTCAGTGAAAGTTGCTATTGGGTTCATTTTGAGTTTGAGCCTTCTCCTGGGATGTTTTCTCTCTCATTAGAGCTGAAAATAATAAGTAACGTGCTTTCTTCAATTATCTTTTTCCTTCCTATTCTATAATTGAAGAGTACTATTATTGATTCGGCTCTCTCATGCATCAATGAAATTCTTGTTTGTTATTTAAGGTGATGGGATTTAAGGCTTCCGTTATGTGATGGGATTTAAGGCTTCCGTTACCATTAATCCCATTAAAGAGGGCAGAAATTTGTTGTCAGCTGTGAACAACCAATAAGCTATAAAATAATGGGCCATTACTGTACTGATGTGTGCAGTAATCTTGCTTTTTTTTAGCAGGACTCACATGGGTCTTGTCCTCTTTACTACTGCCTATCACTTAGACCGAGACGAAAGCTTCTCTCTCTCCTAATTACTAACTATTTCACATGGGCTTTGTCTCATGTTTCTGCTGTATAGCTAGCACACTAGGACAAAGTAGTTTTCTTTTTTCATTTACCATTATTTTCTTTTTATTTGTCGTTTCCTTCTTGCCTATTTTTTCCATTCCTTCTTATATTAACTTTAAAAATTTAAGTATTGTGGCTGCTGCATACACCACTTAAAGAGCGGTAGTTCTTGCAATTTCGTTTTAAAGAGGAAAAGTTCTTTAGACTTACAACACTTAAAAAAATGTGTTAATACTTTCTTTTTCTATTGTTTTACTTACTTCTAATTTGCTTTATATTGTTAAATTTATGTTTTAATTAAACATTTAGCTTGATTGGTGATTATAACATGCAATATTTAGCTTGATTAGTGGTTAAACATAAATTTGGTACCTAGCTTTATGAGTGGTTATAATGTGCATATTTAGCAATTAAGTTGTATATTATTAAGTAAAAAGTGTAGTTGGAGTTAAAAATATTGCTGATAATATTTTTTATATTTTTCTAGTGATACTGTGATTTTCTGAAAATTTTCAAATAATTCAAAATAAATTTAAATTAAACATAAATTAGGTATTTAGTTTAATTAGTTGTCGTAATATGTGTATTATGTTTTTATTATAATGTGTATATTATGTTTTTATCTATGTTGCTTTATAGTTATTAGTTGTAATTCTTAGTTTTAATGAATTATGTCAATATTTCTTAATTTAAAACAATTTGCAATTTTCTGCGTAAAAATTGCATAGCAGTTTGCCGCTATCATTCCGTTATTGTCATGATAGCGCCATAACCATTACACGCAATTGTGACTTAAAATTATGATTTGCAGTTTTGATTGTCAAAATCATTTTATATTAAACCAGTCAATAACCTCGGCATTGCATGGGTTGAATATTAATTTATATTGTTTAAAATCTTATATTTAACATAATTACTCTAAATAAATAAAATATTGCAAAAAAAATTAAATACATGATACATAAACACTCCTAATTAATAATTCTTGGTTTTATTTTTTTGTTTGGCATTTTTCTCTTTTTTTTTCTATTTTTGTCCATTCTCTTTTCTAATTGCCTCTTTATGTCTCCATACATTGATTTTTCCAAAATATAGGTTATTTTATTGAAAAATATTAACAAAAAGTTATTGTATTTCACGAGCTATAAATTTAAATGTTTATATATTTATAATCATCAAAAACTAAAATCAATTTTGGAAGGGAATAATAATAAGTTAAACAAGTGTGCAGTAATTTGAAAGGCATAACCTTTTGCAAAATCAAAGAACCTTCTAACAAATTGCAATCCAAATCCATATTCTCATCATAAGTTGTACAAAGCTATTAACTAAATTTTAAATAAATTGGGAAGCGTAAATGGAAACACGCTGAAAAACAACTCAAGATAGTTGATAATCAATATTACGTTTAGTTGATAATCAATATTACGTTTTATATATATAAAAGAGAAAAGTACATCACTCTTAATAAAATTGTAAAAAAATGATGCAAAAGAAACATAAAAAAATTAAAAATTCAAGAGAATTAAATATATCAAGCTACAAAAATCAAAAAAGAAAAAATAATAACTTAAAAAAATTAAAGAGCAAATCACATACCTATACGTCCATATACTATATTCATCTCGAAAATTTGGCCTTTTCAAGTGCAAAAGAAGACTCATTGCTCCTTCCATGCATCCTCCATTAAAAAATCTCCTCTATTATATAAGTTGCAAAATTATATAGCAATTTAACAATTTATCATAAGGTTCATAACCCGTATGCATGTTTGAGTTAGGAAAAACTTTATTTGTTTGATTGTCATTTTCCTAAATATGCTTTTGGTCTTATTGTCTTTCATTGCGTGCTAAGGATGCTGCTTCTTTGGTTGTAGTGTCGTTGGTTTAGTAGTAGGTTTTCAACCTTCTGTTTCAAGAGTTAGGTTAGGTGATTTATAAAGGAATCATTAATTTTTCATTTTTTACTCTTTGGCTTTTTTGAGTATTTTTCTTTCCTTTCGAACTTTTTTCTTTAATTTGATAGTCTTTTTCATTTTTTTTTCTTTTTATATAACTTTTAATTGATGCTATAACTACTTTTTAAACTTTCTAATTAAATGATATGATATGTGATAATGATATAGTTTTTAATCGCCTACTTATCAAACAATTAGCTTGGCAAATGACAACTTGTGTAAACAAAATTTGAGTCCTACTTAATATTCATATTAAATAGGCTTAAAGAACTTATATTGCTCTACCTGGGTACTATTCATGGTACTAAATCTGCACAGAAAATTTGAGACCATATATAGTACATTTTATGAAAGTCCTACTTAATATTCATATCAAATTAATATTCATATCAAATAGGCTTAAAGAACACATATTGCTCTACCTGGGTACTATTCATGGTGCTAAATCTGCACCTCAAGTGCAAACAATAAAAGTATTTTCTAGCTCCAAAAGCACTGCAAGATTGCCCTAAACTATAATTTGCTCATGGCCTTTGTAGTACAAAGATAGGATGAAGCAATCTAATGACATGGTTAATTTAGTTGAATAACAGTTGTATGAGATGTTGAAGATGATGTTTCTACTAATTATGGAAGGCAATTGATTAAAGCAATTACTAGTCAAGTTATTACCTAGAAAAAAGTATACTTGAGCTAAGGATTTAAATTGCAGTATGGTTGGGTCATTATCGCTGATGCAGTAGCACTGTAGATGTGTAAGTATATTGCAGTTAAAATGTAACTACCACAGTCAACATTATTGTGAATTTTTTTAAAAAAAATCATAGCACCTAAATCCGTATTCATTGAAAAGATATACATTATTACTAGTTCACATATTTAAGTTAAAAATAATTAAGTAAAATTATTTAATTACAATACATAATTAGTGATCATCACCAATAATTCAATTAATTTACCTTTACTTTTTCATTAATTCTATAAAGCTTTGAAAATTTTCATTCTCTAATAAAATTCAGTGTTTCATCTAGTATCAATTGAAGAAAGCCAAAAAAAAAAAAAAGTTAAGCAATAAATCCACCAGCATATTAAGGTAAAAAAAGAAATATTAGAGATGAATGTAACCAAATTAATGGAAGCACGTATCTAGCAAACATCGAAATGGTGTATACCAATTAAAAAAAAAATGATGACCATATAAAATGATATTATCTAATTGGTGTCTAATCCTGAATTTCATTCCAAATGACAACACAACAAAAGTCAGAGATATTTACTAATATTTATTTATTGTTTAGTCACGATAAAGCATATATTGGGTAGGATCAAGAAAACAACGTCGATGGAGAATTTAACCATGCACTTGGCGTACAAATTGAGTGAACCCTTTGTTGGAAACAAACATGATAATTGTGTCTTGCTGTGAAATCAAAGAGTGAGTCAACATCTAAGCAGATAGAATCTATCAGATTGGCATCAAAGGACTGAGCAATAGCTCAAATAATTGATAATCTACAATAACATGTAGAAATTCTTTGAATCAGTAGCTAACAAGACCTGGTGCCAAATGATGAAGAAAACTAGGTTTTATTTATTTAGCATTTTGATTGTGCTAGTGGCTTCTCCTCTGTTTTGGCTTTGTGTCATGGCATGAATCGACTGTCCTGGACATTTTGTAATGGTACAGGGCGATTCTGGTGTGATTTCAAAAAATCACTTTTGACATGAAGGGTAATGAATTGGAACCGTCAAAATCCATTATGTATCAGACAATACAATACGTAATGGATGAGTTTTAAAACCCTGCTTGAGCCTTTCTATGATTTTCAAGTGCCACTTGGACTTGATAGGACAGTTGAATCATAAGATATGGCAGCTTTAATCACTAAGAAATTCAATTATAGAATTCTGTAGTTTAAAGGATGCTCTGATCCTACTGTTTTATAATTGGTTTTGAATCCATTGAATCATGTCTATAGAAATTTGCAGTCTTCTCTTCATACTCCTAATTTGAAATTCCTCAAATTCTTTGAAATCCCTAACTCCAACGACCCAAAATAATGCTAATCTGTAGTTTATGGTAACTGAGATGAAACAAAAATTTAAAATTTAATCTAATGTGTTATCCACGTCATGAGATAAATCATTTAATTTTTAATAAAGTTATTAAAAACTTTGTAAATTTAGCTAAATTTACTAAAATCTAAGAATTTAATATAATGGTCAAAACTCAAAAAAGTTTAGATTTTTTAACCAATAAACCTATTTTCAGTATTACATTTTGCTCTAGGTACCCTGACCTTTTCTATTTCCCTATATTTTAATGTGGGATTGATGTATTCTACCGCATGTCATATTTTTAGCATTATTAAGTTGGTGCATTTCAAGATGATAGTCTCAAGTACAAATTCTTCTACTTAATATGATAATTTTAGGATGGCAAATTATATTATGTACTTCACACTATATTGTATCGTGATTCAAGTGTCCGAAATGTGTGCATTTTGATATTATTTATGTCACACGCTTTATATATGTTCAATACTTCATAAGTAAATGTTTATTAATTGTCAACAGATATAGTCTTTTATGTTCATTGATAGATGAAATTGAATATACTTAATAAGTGCACTAGTTATCAAGTAGCAAAATGATATCATTCTCATGAGAATTTGATAAAATAAGTATTAAAACTATAACTAACCTATTATTATTTGAGCAATTGAATTTAAGAGAATAATTAAACTATGAAAATTTAAAATAAATTACAGAAATTTAAAGACTAAAAGAAAATAAAAGGAAAACAATAATTAATTAAAGTTGCAACAATTAAATTTAAAGAGTTAAAACTATTGGTCCACCTAACCACTTCAATGGATTTCAATTAATTAAATTCAACCAAAATAATTTATTATTTTCATAAGCTTAGATTTTCTCTAAAATTACTTAATATTTCCTCTTGAAATATATTAATTTTACTTTTATCGAGTAACTCTTAGATTGTTCTATAGAATTTTCAAGATAGAAAACGCATTAATCACTGTGAAAAAAAATCTATAAAATCAAATGAATTATGTATATATATTTCTATATATCATTCAATTCACACCATGAATTATTTGATCAATCATGTAAAATCCTTTTCGAATTCATTTACATGAAATAAATCAATCAAAAGGTGGTCAATCTCTCAATAATATTAAGAACAATAATTCATGGACAATATGACAATAAAATCTTGATTAAATAAATTAAAATCAATCCATTATTGTGATAAGACTTTTCATAGCCTTAACTACAATAAAACTAGCTCATAAATAATAAAAGAAAACTAGAAAGAAAAAGAAGAAAGAAAACTAGAAAGAAGCAAAAGAAGAAGAAGAAAAATGAGAAGAGATAAAATCATGAGTTCACAATGGACAAGAAGAATGTCTTCAATTGAGGTTGGTTGTCTTCCCCCTTTGCTTCTCACTTTTTTTTTCCACCCCTTTTGTTCGAGAAAACACTCCTATTGATAGCACAAAAATATCCCTCAAAAATCCCTCCAAGATCTTTTAAAAAGCTCTAGAGAAATTGGCTTCCTAAATAGTTTTAAAAAATATCAAAAGAATATATAAATCTAAGGTAAATCTTCCAAGTCAAATATTATAAACAAGCTCAGATCTTTTGTAAAAATCAGGTTGAAAATTAGCTCTTTGTTTTTCTAAATTTGGCAACCTTAGATTGGCAAACCATGTCTATATCTTATCACAACAAATCTTCTGCCGCAAATTGTACTTCACCTCTTTTTGCCCCAAAATTGAAAAATCTTATAAATTAGTACCTAGTCTCCTCTTTTCAACTCTAAACACCTTAAACATCAAATATAAATTTATTAAATATAAAATTCAATTATAATTTATAAATTAAGCATAAAATAGGAAAAAATTCACCATAATTAAATATGCACTTTTATGTCTTATCAAACTCCCTCATACTTAAGATAATGCTTATCCTCAAACATGCCTAACTCAAATTTAATAACCCTTTCAATTCTTCTTCCCTTACTTTTTAGTTTATCAGCAAACAATCAATCATCAATTCACAATGGTCTCAAGACAAATTGCAATCAAAAGAAACAAGTATTTCATAAATGAACTCTTTAAAACAAATAATCACTTTTTTGCCTTAACAACTTCTTTAAAATCAAATGCAACAAGATTCAAATACTCTCTCACTGATTTTCATCAATATGCTCGACATGTTTAGAGTATCAATAAACTCTTAAGTCAAAACAAATGATGATAATACCATACCATATATCATATATTTACCACTTAATATGAGTTTTATGCATCAAAAATTTAAAAAAAGGTATAAAATGGGTTGTAATGGGGTTTGGGTTTAGGTTCGATAAAAAGGAAATTTTTAGTTGAAAAATTATCAAAGAACTTAATTCAATTGACATGAATTCTAACCTTTTCGAACTGCTTTTTCAATAAATTTTCTTTACACAATACCATAACTAGAGCAATTAAAATATTTTTCTTTTCCTTTCTTTTTCTTTTTATTATTTCCTAAATTGTTTTAAGCCCCTTTTGCGTGAAAGCAAACATTGGTGATGAACGCCCCTAGTTACTTAGCATAAAACATATTTAGAATGTTTTAACATACTCATAAATTCGCAACTTTTTGATACAAAGATAAACAATTATAATGAAAATCTCTAGTTACTAAGCACCAATATAAAGTAGTATTTTTTTTTTCACAATTTGCTAAAAAACTGATTCTCATTCTCATGTCAACTCAATTAACATCCTTCAATAAAAGGGTTAGAGGAAAATTAAAAAGGTTCAAGACAAAATTAATATGATGCAAACAAAGAAAGGGTTAAGGCTCAACTTGGCTTTCCTAAGGGAACAACATGAGGATAGGATTTTGATAGCCTTAAATGGCTAACCTAAATACCCTTTACGTTTTTTTAATATAAAAACTCATTGATGTGGTTTTAAAATGTATAACAAGACAAGTTCTAGAATATACAACCCAAGTTTAACAATATTCAATAAAAACACAATAGAGCAACAATAGCTAAAATGTTCATAGGCTCAAAAGCTCATAATTAAGGTTTACTTGTATTGAATCTTGCACATTGTTCATTCAAATTGATTATCAGAGCAAAGAACCACTCAACCAAGTAAAAGAAATTCACTTAATCATGTTTGCATTGTTTCTAGCAACATTATCTTAATCCCAAAGTTCATGATAACTTAAAAATCACTCAAAAACCAACACAAAAGAGTAGAAATTTCTTAAAGAAAATACCATCAAGCAAGGATAAAATTTTTCCTAAGTCCAAGCATTAACTAAATAGGCAAGGCCTCCCTCACACTTAAAAGATATAGTGTCCCCAATGTAGCACAAAGAGAGAAAAAGAAAAAAAAAATAAATATGAAATAAAAGAAACAACAAAAAACTTCCTTGAAATTAAAGCAAAAGAATATGGTGATGGTGGAAACCGTGGCTAAAATCCCACAAAGTTGAAGTAGGTTGAGAAATTTTGATCATCTTATAAATGTGATGCTTCAAACACTAAAGGCAAGCATTAATTTCAATTGAATGAGTGCATCGGATATAGGTGGATGGTCCCCTAAATTGATCTCTTCTTCAACTTAGATGTTGCGAGTGTGATTTAGGTGTTGCACCAATGGTGTAAACAAAGGACCTGGAGCTGTAAAACTAAAAACCTTGCTTCTTAACAATAACCCCCATTCTTTCTAAACAAACCATGTTAGGAGCTCCATTGCACATGCCTCATGCATATCAATAGAATCATTATCAAATAACTTAAAATTTAGAGCAAGATGAATAATATAGGACCTAAGACCTAAGAATTAATAGTCTATTTTTTATGGCAATTGTCTGAAATTGGGTTGCTAACCAAGAGTCCAAATTAACCTTGACATTATTTAACCTTCACCATAGAAAATAGAACTGAGTTTTGCTAAGAGTTCCAAAATTATCCCACCTCCCAAAAAATTAAATACAAGAAAACGTTGGATATATTTAAGAATGAGATTACATAGGAATGAACTCTTAGACTGACTCAAGTCATAACTATTAGTATCCATAGATAATTTTTCATAGAGAATATAGTTCAAAGTCATTACTGAAATTACAACTAGAATTATGATATGTGATGGTTTGTGCAAATGCTTCATCAATAAACCTAAAAGCAATTTTAAATTCAATAATGGACATGGCAAATTACTTCCCTAACAAGTGAAATTAAACAACTTTGGGTGTTTGCAGAGTGAGATTAGAAGGGTGGAGTGAAGTGGAAAGAGGCATAGAACTCCTTAATCAATTCAATGTACATAGGGCATTACACTTGAAAGTGAGTTTGCCAACCAATATTTGTAATTAATTGATCAAATTGTTCCTTGATAAATAAAGATTCAAGAGTGGGGTAGTGAACATACTTATAAGGAATAATTTTGCGAGTGCAAAATTGCTCATACCTACATTGGGCTTCTTTCATTGAGTGTGAAGAAGGTGGAATGGATTTACCTTTACTAATTCAAGAACATTGGCATGGAGGAGCCTCTGTAATGGTGTTTTAGTTTGTTTGATAACTGATTTTAGTCTCACTGTGGTGATAATTGAAAAATGGAATATAGAGGTGTTTGGGTTGGTGGCACCAAATAGATTCTTTAACTAATTTTTTTTTCAAAAATAAAAATAATAATTTTGAAAAATAAAAAAAATAATAAATACATAGTAGGAACCACCGACTATGGTGAAGATGGGATCAACAAGTTAGGTTTTGATCAGAGATTGACAAAGATGAGGAGATCGATGATTGGTTCGATGGTTGACTAGTACAAAATCATCGTTGAGAGAAGGATGCATCAAGAAAAAATGAGCAATCCGACTATAGGAGAAAATCGAGAAAGAGGGCAATGACACTAAAAATCCACTGTATATCTAGACTAAGCAATGCTGGGCATGGGCAAATCAAGGCTGGTGAAGTGAAATTGATGTAGATCGACGGTGTGGTGGCTTGGAGAAGATGAGATCAACATCAAGAAGGATGGAAGCAGGTTAGTTGGTGCAATATTGGGTCGAAGAAAAAGAGCCAAGCTAATGGTGATTATGGCTGACAGCGGCGAGGAGAAGAAGCGTGGTTGACGATTGCATGCTTGACTAGAGAAAAAGACTTGGTGGGGAGGGGTGGCGACTATGGAGGTTGGATTGGCTAGAGAGAGGAACATAAAAGAAAAGTAAAAAATAATAATAAAAAAAAACTTAAGTGAAAAAGAAACATAATAGAAGGCTAAATAAAAAATTTTGGCAGAAGATTTGTGTGAATAGCCCGTGGGCATGACTTATTTTTACAATGAAACTCATAATAAGTCATGGGCACACCTTATGCTGGTAAAGAAAAACAAAACAACCAAACAAAAGATTTAACGTGATAGGTCATGTGCACGAATTATTTTGACTAACAAATAAGACATTAAAAAAAATAAAAGATTTAGTGTGATAGTAGCCTATTATGCATATACTTCAACATGCCAACTATTAAACAACCTATTAAAAACACAAGACAGCCAATCAAAAATGTTCCATAGGGACGACTTATGCAGACTAATAAATATTGTCATCTAGGTAATAGGTCACAAAACAAGTCGCAAACACACCTTATCAAAAAATAATATTCATCCTCATTTATTTTTCTTTTTTAAAATTAATTTTAGAACATGACCAAAAGATTAAAATTCAATAAAATACAATAATTAAAAATGATAATGAAAATCAAGAAAAATTTGCAAAAATAAAATAAAAGCATGAAATTATAAAATATTGGGCTGCCTCCCATCAAGTGTACTTTTAGAGTCATTGGCTTGACTTTACTCCCTGTTTATTTTTATGGATTTTTCAATGAAACAAAATGTCTCATAGCGGATGGGTTGCTTCCCTTAGATATAGTGCTTAAAGTGTTGTTTGTTTGCCTTAAAAGTGTCTTCATTGCTATTTTATAATTCAACCGCACCATGACGGAACACCTTAGCTACAACAAATGGTCCACTTCATCTACTCAGTAATTCGTTGAGAAATAATTTGAAACGAGAGTTGAAGAGAATAACTTTATCGCCTTCATGAAAATCTTTCTTTGTAATACATGCATCATGTCATGCCCTAGTTCTTTCTTTGTAAAATTGGGCATTCTCATATGCAAAATTTCTTTGTTCTTCTAATTCATTGAGTTGAAATTTCCTTTTGTCATTGGCATTTTTGAAATCAAAATTCAAACGTTTAATTAAACAATAATCTTTATGTTTTAACTCCACAGATAAGTGATAAGCCTTATCAAAACATAAGCGATATAGAGACATACCGATTATGGGTTTTGAAAGCAATGCAGTTAGCACATAGTGCATCATCTAATTTCAAAGACCAATCTTTCCAAAACACACTTACTTTCTTTTCTAAAATCTATTTAATTTCTCGGTTAGAAACCTCTACTTGTCCACTAGTTTAAGGGTGGTAAGGAGTAGCAATTCTATGTGTAACACTATATTTGTTTAACAGAAGCTTAAATTGTTTATTGCAAAAATGTTTTCCCTATCACTTATGATAGTTCTAGGTGTACCAAAACAGGTGAATATGAATTTTTTTAAGAAATTTGACATCTACCTAAGCATTATTGCTTGGATATGCATAAGCTTCCACCCATTTACTCACATAATCCATAACCACAAGTGTATAAGAATTATTAATGGATTAAGGAAAAGGGCCCATAACATCAATGCCTTAAACATCAAAAATTTCACAAACAATTATATTATTTAAAGGCATCTCATGTCATCAAGAGATATTACCTTTTCGTTAGCAATGATCACAAGCACTTACATAAGAAAGAAAATCCTTAAAGAATGTTGGCCAATAAAAACCACTTGGGAGAATTTTGGCAGCTATTCTTAATGATCCATGATGACCATGTACTTCCTTATCATGGCAAAAATTAATTATACTTTGGATTTTATCCTCGGGGACACATTGTCTTACCATTCCATCTCCATAAAATTTTTAGAGGTAAGGTTCATCCCATAAGTAATGTTTTACGTTAGAGAAAAATTTCTTCTTTTATTGATATGTGAGGTGGCATGGCACCACTTTTTCTACCAAAAAATTAGTAAAATCAATAAACCAAAGTTCATTTTTAGTGTTGGCAACATAAAATTACTCATCAGGAAATTCATCATGCGGTGAAAACTCATGCATAGTCTTTACATAATTTTCATCAAGCCTTAATAGATGATCAACCATTGTATTGTCACTACCTTTTTTATCTTTAATATCTAGGTCAAATTCTTATAGCAACAAAATCCATAAGAACAACCTAGGTTTTGCATCATTTTTAGCAAGTAAATATCTCAAAGGATAGTGATCAGTAAATACAATGACTTTAGAAAAGAGCAAATAAGATTGAAAATTTTCAATAGCAAATATTATTGCAAGTAATTCCATCTTAGTGGTGGAATAATTTCTTTGTGTGTCATTCATGGTCCAAGTTGCATAATAAATGGTATGAAATTTTTTATCATTTCCTTGCTCCAAAACTACACCTAAAGCATCATTACTTGCATCACACATTATTTCAAAGGGAAGATCCCATACAGGAGCTGAAACAATAGCAACTTGAATTAATTTTTCCTTGAGAATATTGAATGCATGCAAACAATTGTCATCAAATTCAAAAGGTACATTTGTAACTAAAAGATTTGTCAGGGTTTAGCTATTTTAGAAAAATCCTTAATGGATCTTCTATAAACACCTAAGTGACCAAGAAAGCCCTAACTTCTTTTAAAGATTTAAGTGGAGGAAGTTTTTCAATTAGTTCTACCTTTGCCTTATCTACCTCAATGTCTTGAGATGACACTTTATGCCCTAAAACTATTCCTTCTTTAACCATGAAATGGTATTTTTCCCAATTCAAAACAAGGTTAGACTACTCACACCTTTTAAGTACTTTTTCTAAATTATGCAAGCATGCATCAAATGATGATCCATAAATGGAAAAATCATCCTTGAATACTTCCATGAAGTTGCCAATGAAATCACCAAACAAAGATATCATGCAATGTGGAAATGTAGTCGGTGCATTACATAACTTGAATGGCATCCTTCTAAATGTAAATGTTTCATATGGGGAAGTAAAAGTGATTTCTCATGATCTTTAAGTGTAATGGCTATTTAAAGATGTTTAGAATAACCATCTAAGAAGCAATAAAATGCATGCCCTACAAGTTTTGTAACCATTTAATCAATAAAGGGATGGGGAAAGTGATCTTTCCTAGTGGCTTTATTTAATTTTATATAATTTTATATAATCAATATACACCCTCCAACTAGTTATTGTCCTAGTGGAAATTAATTTGTTATTTTCATTTAACACAATAGCGGTCTCACCTTTTTTTGGTATGACTTGAATAGGACTTACCCATGATGAATTAGAGATAGGATAGATAATACATGCTTTGAGCCATTTAAGAATTTATTTCTTCACTACCTTTTGCTTTTTAGGATTTAACTTTCTTTGTGCTTGTACTTTGGGTTTGAATCCATCCTTCATCAAAATTTGATGTGTGCAAACTAAAGGACTTATTCCTTTTACAACAACAATATTCCATCCAACAGCTAAGATGTGTTTCTTAAGCACCCTTTTTAGCTTTTCTTCTTATGGACCTATTAATTTAGAGGAAACAATCACAGGTAAAGTTAAATTTTCTCCCAAAATATATATTTTAAATGAGGAGGTAAAGGCTTAATTTTCAACGTTGGAGGTGTTTCAATAGAAGGTTGCAATTGTTTGGTAGGAGTTAGTTCCTCTGAAGGTAAAAATTTCCTTTGTTTTGACTTGAATCCTTCTTGTCCCACCTCTAAATAACTAAATGCCTTCATATGTTCTATATCTAAGACCTGTACATCATCACAAGAATTAAGAACAACATTCTCCAAAGGATCTTCTAATCTAAATGTATTTGCTTCATTTGCACAAACATCAATGCAATCATTCATTTTTATTTCATGTTTACTTATGTCAGGATGTTTTATGGATTTAAACACATTAAACACTACTTCATCATTGATTCTAAGAGTAAGTAAACCTTGTTGTACATTAATCAAAGCATTACTTGTAGTAAGAAAAGGTCTACCTAGAATCAAAGGCATTGCTCTATCTCCTTTCATATCCAACACAATGAAATCAACATATATAGTAAATTTATCCATGTGAACTAAAACATCCTCTACTATTCCCTTAGGATATTTAATACTTCTATTAGCTAGTTGCAAAATAATAATAGTGGATGTCAATTCATGCAATCCAAGTTTTTTCAAAAATTAAGTTTGGCATTGAGTTCACACTAGCACCTAGGTCACATAAAGATTTCTCAAATTCAGTGTCTCCTATAGTGCAAATGATAAAAGAACTCTTTCAGTCTTTAAGTTTTAAAGGCAATTTATTTAAGAGAATTGTTGAACACTCTTCATTAAGCTTCCATCTCATGTTCTTCCCATTTTCTTTTGTTAGAAATCACATCCTTTAAAAATTTAACATAACTTAGCATTTGTGAAACTGCATCAAAAAGAGGAATATTAATAGATTTTAAAACACTTCCAAAAATTTCTCAAATTGTTTATCCAAGTTAACTTTCAAAACTCTTGTAGGGTAAGGAAGAGGAAGTTGAATAATATCTAAATTAAGTTTAAGTGTACTCCCTGTGGTTTCCATGGATGAATCATCAACCTAGTCATGCTCCTCTTTCTTTTTCCTTTCGATTTCAAGGGTCCCTCCAACTTTTAAAATGATAGCACTTACTTGTTCTTTTGGATTCTTTTCAGTATCGTTAGGAAATTGACATTCTCTTCTCTGAGACATCATGTTAATCAGTTGTCCCACTTGAACTTCCAAGTTCTTTATAGATGTCTCATGGTTTTAAAATTTTGCTTTGGCACTGTTAATGAACTAAGTAATTAAATCTTGCAAAATTTTCTTCTTTTCTTGTGATGGTAGTTGTTGTTGAAACTAGGGGTTAGCAAAAATTGGACCGAATAAAAAAAAACCAATCAAATTGAGTTAGTTCGATTCAGTTCGGTTTGATCCTTTAATAAATCAATTTGTTCTATTATAATTTTAAAAAATTCAATTTTCAGTTCGATTTTTTAGATAGAAAGCTGAACAAACTAAATTAACCGAAGTAACTAATAAATCAAATCAATTTGAATCGAACCAGATTTAAAATATATGTAATTTAATTGAAACAAATCAAACCAAACTAAACTTTTATAAGATTGGTTAGGTTTGGTTTATAAACAGATAAATTTCAATTTAATCAATTTAGTTAATTTGTTTTTTTTTTCAAAAATTTCAGTTCGATTAGGCTTTAAGTATAAAAAAAATTGATTTATTAAAATTTGATAAAAAAATCGAACTGAACCGACCGTTTGCTCACCCCTAATTGAAACCCAAGGGGTGCCTTTGGTTGGTCGTTATTCCAAGAAAAATTTGGAATGCTCATCCACCTTGAATTGTATGTATTTGAATAGGGATTGAAGTTTGACTTGCCACCATAAGAAACAAAATTAGCACATTCATGATTAGAAACAAAAGGATTTTCTACTTGACTATGAGAGCTTGGATGTCTCATTTGGCCACATAAATTACATGGTTTAACAGTTGAAACATTCATTGTTGTAGCACCAAAATTATCTAATTTTTTTATTTAAAGAAGCAATTTGAGTAGATAAAGCAGTAAAAGAACCAATATTGTGCACTCCATGTCCTCTTTGATTAGCTTGATCATTATTCCTTTAATAACTATCATAAGTCATCTCCTTTACTAGGTCAAAAGTTTCATCAGGAGATTTTCTTATAGTTGTGCCACCAACAGTTGCATCAATAATCAAATGATTAGATGGTGTAACACCATTATAAAAGTTTGAATTTGATGTCAAATTGGTATTCCATGATGATGACACCCCTTAAACATTTCTTTAAATCTCTCTCAAGCCTAATATATTATTTCTCTCTTTAATAGAAAAAAAGTGGTAAATCATTTATCAATTTAGTTATTTTAGAGGGAGGAAAATATTTAGCTAAAAATTTTTGAGTCAAATCAGTCCATGTAGTGATACTACCTAAAGAAAATGAATTAAGTCAATCCTTAGCTGTATCTTGCAATGAGAATGGAAAAACCTAATCCATTATGCTTGAAAGTGTCGCAGATCTCTAAGAAATTAACATTTGTGCATTAGGATCATCACTTGGTATCCCACTAAATTGGACACTAGTTTGAATCATTAGCATGATTGCTAGCTTAATTTCGAAGTTGTTGGCTTGGATCATTAGCTTACTAATGCTAGAAGCAGCTCCATTAATTGTTGGACAAGCATAGTCCAAAAGACTCTAGTTGGCATTCACTAAATTCGCCATCCTATTTTCAACTTACTGTTGCTCTTTACCTGTGCTACCTCTTCAGCGTGTGTAGAAAGTCCTCTCTATTTCAGGATCAAGTTTCATTGGTACCTCATCACTAGTATGTGTCATACACCAATCAACCTAAACAAGCAAGAATTAAAAACTAAATGAAAAATCCAAATTAACCAAGATTAACAAATTTTAGTATTATTTTAGAACTAAATCCTTAGCAAGTGCACCAAAAACTTGATAGCTGAAATTGAATATACTACTAGTTATCAAGTAATAAAAAGATATTGTTCCCACGCCAATTTAATAAAATAAGTACAAAAACTATAGTTAACCTATAATTATTTGGACAATCAAATTTAAGAGAATAATTAAACTATGAAAATTCAAAATAAACTACAAAAATTTGAAGACTAAAAGAAATAAAAGGAAATGAATAAATAATTAAAGTTACAACAATCAAATTTAAAGAGCTAAGACTATTGGTCCACCTAATCACTCCAATAAATTTCAATTAGTTAAATTCAACCAAAATAATTTATTATTTTCATAAGTTTAGATTTTTTCTAAAATTGATTAATATTTCCTCTCAAGATATATTAATCCTACTTTTTAAGTAACTCTTACATCTCTTTATAGAGTTCTCAAGATAGAAAGTTCATTAATCTTTGTGAAAAAACCCATAAAATCATATGAATCATGTATATATTCCTATATACCATTACATTAACACCATGAATTATTTGATTAATTATGCAAAATCCTTTCCGAATTCATTCACATAAAATAAATCAATTAAGACATGACAAATCTCTCAATAGCATTAAGCATAATAATCCATGGACAATACGACAATAAAAATATCTTGATTAAATAAAATCAATCCATTGTTGTGATAAGACTTTTCATAATCTTAGCTACAAGAAAACTAGATTATGAATAAGAAAAGAAAACTAGAAAGAGCAAGAAGAAGAAGAAGAAGAAGAGATAGAATCATGAATTCATAATGAAAGAGAAGAATGTCTTCAATTAAGGTTGGTTGCCCTCTCCTTTTGCTTCTCAAGTTTTTTTTTTCCTCCCCCTTTGCTAGAGAAAAACTTGTATTTATAGCATAGAATATCCCTCAAAAATCTATCAAAGATCTTCCATAAATCTCTAGAGAAATGGACTTCCTAAATGGTTTTGAAATATATCAAAATAATATCTAAATCAAGGGTAAATCTCTCACGTCAATACTAAAAATTAGCTTCTTTTTCTTCTAAATTCGTCAGTCTCAGATAGACAAGCCATGTTTGCATCTTATCATTACAAGTATTATGTCGCAAATTGCACTTCACTTCTTCTTACTTGAAAATTGAAGAATCTTGCAAATTGGTCTTAATCTCCCCTTTTCAACTCTAATACACTAGAAACATCAAATCTAAATTTTAAACATAAAATTAAATTATATTGAAAATTAAGCACAAAATGGAGAAAATTTTACCACAATTAAATATGCACTTTTATGTCTTATCATTCATCATTTTATTAAACAATCAGAAGTAATCTTTTATATTCATTATTTTATTAAACAATATTTCGTTGATATTCATTTAATTTTTTTATCTAATATAGAACATATAATCATATTTTATTAATATTTATTTTCATCAGTTATAGTTTTTAGTAATTAAATATTTATCATTTGTTTAAATAATATATATAAAGATGCATATTCATTATTTAGTTTGTAAATATTCATTATTTGTAAATACTATGTTCATCAATTGTAGCCTTTATATTAATTATCTTATCATTTTTTATTAATAGTTATGTTTGTTGAACTAGGATAATCAATCCTAGGTTTAGAACCTCTTTTGATCTTGACAAAGTAAATTGATCATCACTAACATTTCAAATAAGTGTTGTTGTTGCAGAATTGAATCAATCTCTCAAGAAGAAATGAAAAAGTTGATGA
>CATIWR010003870.1:0-57092 GCA_949677035.1 Omphalea diandra | reverse complement strand
TTTGTCATATAACTATGCAAACATGCATAAATGTTCAAGCATCCCAAATGCAACGGTGCAATTGTCATTGTCGTGTTTTTACAATTCACATGTCTAAATGATTATTTATCCTGTGCATATGTTCATGTGAGATTTCATATCATTTGATAAATTGCATATGCTCATATGTGATTTCATATCATTTGTGCAATGAATATATTCATGTGATAATGCCGATGAATAGGGATAGGGATGTTACATACTTGGCTTCCGCGGTGGATAGGGCAACCAATACTTGCTTTTTACTAAACCAATAAACTAAACATTCATTTATAAATTGGCAAGTTTTGGAAGTGTTTTTTCTATCTAATAAGCTACCAACATAATCCGTATCCGAATACCCTATAAGGCTAAGTGAGGAATCCCTAGGATACCATAGCCCTAAGTGTATTGTGCCATGCAAATACTTAAAGATCCTTTTAACAACATTCAAATGAGATTCTCTAGGAGAGGATTGGAACCTAGCACACATGCAAACACTAAACATGATATCCAACCTAGAAGCAGTAAGATAAAGTAGAGATTCGATCATACCTCGATATCTCTTTTCATCTACCACCTTACCTGATTCATCCTTATCTAGCGTGATGGTACTGCTCATTAGAGTTTTAGCTACTTTGCAACCATCCATGCCAAATTTCTTTAGCATCTCCTTTGTGTACTTGGCTTGGTTGATGAAGATCCCTTCTTTGGACTGCTTGATTTGTAGACTGAGAAAAAACTTGAGCTCTCCCATCATGCTCATTTCAAATTCCATGGTCATACGCTTAGCAAAATCCTCACAAAGAGATTCATTAGTAGCACCAAAGATAATATTATCAATATAGATTGGAACGATTAATGTATCATGCTAGTGCTTTTTGACAAAAAATGTGGTGTCCACCTTTCCTTTCTCAAAATCATTCTTTTAAGAGAAATGAACTAAGCCTCTCCTACCAATCTCTTAGAGCTTGTTTCAATCGATATAAGGCTTTGTTCAATTTGAAAACATGGTTTGGAAAACAATGAGACTCAAAACCATGAGGTTGTTTAACATAGACTTCCTCCTCTATTATGCCATTCAAAAAAGCACTTTTCACATCCATTTGAAAAAGTTTGAAATTCATGACATGCAAATGCTAAGAGAATCCTAATGGCCTCTAATCTTGCTACGGGGCTAAAGGTTTCATCATAATCTATGCCTTCCTCTTGGTTGTATCCCTTAGCAACCAGTTTAGCTTTGTTTCTAGTAATGAAACCTTGCTCATCTAACTTGTTCTTAAACACCCACTTACAACCTATAATTGGGTGTTCTTTAGGCCTAGGGACAAGTACCCATATTTTGTTTCTCTCAAGTTGGTTTAGTTCTTCTTACATAGCAAGCACCCAACTCTCATCATCAAGAGCCTCATCAATTGACTTTGGCTCAAGTTGAGAACCAAATGCAAGATTATTATCTAAAGGATTAAGTTGAGATCTAGTACTTACACCCTTAGAAGTATCACTCATGATTAAGTCCTTGGGGTGATACTTGGAGAATCTCCAATCTTTGGGTAGATCTTGTCTTAGTTCATCTTCTTATTGATGTTGTGGTTCCTCATCTATTAATGATTCACCTCCTTTTTTGTCTTTATCATTTCTTCTTATAGTGTATTCTAATTCCAACTTTTCAAAATCACAACATTTTTGGCTTTGTGAGAGGCATGGTGTTGCTTCCCCATTTGGCATGGACCACATGTCTTGTCTTTAGAGAAATTTAGCTTGGAAAGCCCTTCCACCAACTTTCCTTTGGATAAGCTTTGACGAAGGGCCATGTTTGCATGTCCAAGCCTTCTATGCCACAACCAAGCTTCATTGCTCATAGACATAAGACACTTAAAAGATTGGTTAGCCAAATTGTTTAAGTCAATTGAGTAGGTATTGCCTTTCCTCTCACCCTTAAAAATAACCTCATCATCCACTAAAGTGGTGACTTGACATTCCCTAGGATCAAAGGTGACTTTGTTACCTTTGTCACACAGTTGACTTACACTTAACAAATTATGTTATAAGCCACTAACGAAAAGAACATTATCAATTAAAGAACACCCATTCTTACCAATGGTTCCAATGCTAATTACCTAAATCTTGGCATTGTTACCAAATGTGACATCTTCACATTCTTTGTCTTTCAATGCCATGAATAGCTTTCTATTTCTAGTCATGTGCTTGGAACATCCACTATCCACATGCCAATTGCTTGATTTGGTAGTTGCCACATTCCCATACACAACAATAGTAAGTTACCTTTTCTTAGGTACCCAAGCATACTTAAGTCCTTGGGGGTTAGAAGATGAAGGGTCCTCTAATTTGAGGTGAGCCTTCCTAATATAGTAATGAATATTAATATATCCAAATCTCATGCAATAATGATATTAGAGTTTAGACTGAGGAGTCTTTCTCTTATGCACAAATTTAGTATGAGTAGGAGGTCTTCTCATACCTTGGTCATGTGAATGCATGCATGAGCATGCATGATGAGTAGGAGTAGAAAATTTTTTATGAGAATGGCCATACTTTTTGTTGTAGATGTAGGCATGGTTGGCTTTTTGAGTCTTAGCTCTTAAGCTTTGGGGAGCCTTCCCTTTGCCCTTAGGCTTAGGAGGCTTAGTGCCAGGAGCACTTTTCTTCCTAATTACCTCAATGCTAGATGTTTGAGGTTTTGAAGATTTAACAAATGTGGTATGAGATGATGAGGAGGCTCCATTGAAGCCTAAACCATGTCTAACTAGTGATGGTCTTTGTGACACAATCAATGTGTCCAAGCCTTCTTTTCCTTTATGGACCTTAGAGATTGAGCTTCTAAATTCAATGACTTCTCCTTTAAGAGTGTCATTCTCCTTTCTTAATGAAGCCATTGAAGAAGATGATGTGGAAAGTTTTTTTTACTACATTTTTGAGTTCTTCATTCGAAGTCCTCAACTCATTTACAAAATCACTAAGAGTCTTGTATTCATCTTCTAATTTTGAACACCTTTTTTTTTATAAATTTTTACTTATGACTTATACTTGTCACACTCATGGTTAGAGCCTCTAGAAGCTCTTCATCTATCTCATCAAATTCGAAATTAGAAAGAGAATGGGAAGAAGTACTTACCTCATTTGTAAATTTTCTTGTGCCATGAAACATATGTTGGCAACCTCTACTTCTTCCTCTTCTTTATTTGAGCTTTCACCCCAAGTGGCTGAAAAACTCTTCTTCTTCTCCTTGTCCCATCTCTTTTTCTTCTTCTATTTGGGACACTCAGACTTGATGTGGCCTTGCTTGCCACATTCAAAACAAGTGACATCGTTGGATTTCTCTCTTGGACTAGGAGCTGTCATCTTGAAGCCTTTTCTTGCCTTTCTTCTTTTGATCAATTCCTTTGTCCTCCTTGAGAGCATTGCTAGCTCCTCTTCTTCCTGGTCACTTTCTTCATCACTTGATGTGATCTCTACCTCCTTCTCTTTTGTTGAAGCTTTAAGAGCCATGGTTTTTCTCTATTTTTCTGGTTTATCTCTTTGGCCTCTTAGCTTCTTCACTTGTTCATCTTTTTGTAAGGCCAACTCATGAGTTAAGAGTTTGCCTATCAATACATCGGTTGGAACCTTTCCAATCTTTGGATTGGACTCTTGTATGCTGCAAACTCTAGCACCAAATTTATCTAGAGGAAGAGTTTTAAGGATTTTTGTGTTTACCTCATAGATAGTGAGAGCTCTTCCAAATTTATTCACATTGGTAACAATGGACAAGAGCCTATTTGTCATTTTTGTGATGCTCTCATTGTCCTTCATCACGAAAAGTTCCCATTCGATGACATACATCTCTAAATGACTTGATTTGACTAGAGTTGTGCCTTCATGATAGTTCTCTAGAGTCTTCATGTGCTGTTTGACAATGTCGCACTCTTCCAATCTCTTCTCTGGAAAGTGAGCTTAGAAGAATGACCATTGCTCTATTGTTTTTGCCATTTGATCTCTGGTGAGCTTCAACCCATTCTTCACTTGGGATTAATTCTTCATTACCATCCACAACTCTGATGGGTGGCTTCCATTCCTTGATGACCATATCCCAAAGGTCCACCACATCTATGTCAAGATATATTTCCATCATATACTTCCAATGAGTATAATCTATTCCATCAAAGCGAGGCTTGAGTTATGAGTGGATTCCCTCTTGTGCCATGATCTTTGTTCACTCAATAAAGGTTTGATTATGAAATGAAGCTCTGACACCACTTGTTGGCCCTAGGCACCAAGAAGGGGGGGAGGGGGTTAAATTGGTGTATGAAAATTAAAACAAGAAAGGGAGAAGAGAAATAAGTAGAAAAGAAACATAAGATTTATAGTGGTTCAGGTATAAATGACCATATGTCCACTCCCTAATTCTTAGAAATTGGGTGTTCCACTCTCTTTCAAAGGTGTTTTTAAGCTTACACCAAACTTTTACACGTGTTTTGAAGGCTCACACAACAACCTATACTCTTGTGTTTTGAGGCTCACACAATAACCTTTACACTTGTGTTTTTATAAGCTCATACAACAACCTCTCTTAGTGTTTTTACAGGCTCACACTACAACCTATTACAATTGGTGTTTATGCCAACACCCAACAATGACTTAAAGAATAGAAAAAATTGAGTAGCAAAATTGCAAGAGTTTATTACAAAGTTATCAATTCTCTTGCATTTACATATATTTGGTGAGGTATTTATAGTCTCTACCCACCAAAGAGATATTGCAATAAAATTGGTACAAAATCTTCAAAGTGTGCTAGATAGATTTTCACATTAAATGCTTGACAGTCTCAATTTGCGGTTGCTACTACTCGTTAGCGGTCGCGAAATCTAAATTCCATATGGAAAACCCTGTTTGTGTCTAATGGCTAGTCCACATGGTAGCTTCTCATTAGTTCACTAGGAAAATATAGCCATTGCCTTTCACCTGCTCTCAAAAGTAGCGACCACAATTTTTCTTGTACAGGACGCGACTAAGGACTCGAATTCGTCTGTCAAAGATGTTCACCTTCTTCTTCACGATTCGCGATCGCTACCAACAAGTTCCTATCGTTATTTTTGTCTTCTAACGATTACCTGGGACACTTGTCAAGCTATGGTTGTGGACTTGATTCCCTCTTGAGTTACTTTGAAATTCGCGGTAGCGACTGAGGCATGACTCACATCGCTCATTCGTCTGTGACTTTAACTTTCTTTTTTTGAATTAGTCGCGTCAGAGAAGTGGCTCGCGAATACGTCTGTCCTTTTTGTTAACCTATCTTTGTCTAGTTCGCGGTCCCGATTTATCAAGTTTTGGTCGCAAATTAAGAGGCACTAGCTTACTTTGAAGATTTTTTAACTCCATCCAACTTCCAATGTAAAGACTAACTAAAAATTGCAAAAAAATACTTAATTTGAAACATTAGAATTAATCAATCCCCTTTGTCAAGATCAAAAGAGGTCCAAGACTTAGAGTTAACCACCCTAGTCCAACAGTATGCAACATGCATTAGGTACCAAGTTGAGTTTCAATATTGCTTTTCATCCTCAGATAGTTGAGCAATCAGAAAGGACAATTCAAACACTTGAAGACATACTTCGAGCTTATGTGATAGATTTCAAAGGTGCATGAGATGACTATATTGCCTTGATTGAATTTGGTTATAATAATCATCATCATAACAATATACAAAGGGCACAATATGAAGCACTATATGGAAGAAAATGTTAAAGTCCTATCTATTTGGATGAAAAAGGGATACGTGTATTAGAAGGGCCAAAACTAGTGCAAGACACTGTGGAGAAAGTGAAGATAATCAACAACAAATTTAAAGTAATACAAGATAGCCAAAAGAGCTATACAGACCGACACAGAAGAGAAATGGAATACGAGGTGGGAGACAAAGTATTCATTTGAGTTTCACCATGTAAGGAAATAATTCAATTTGCCAAGAAGGGGAAGCAAAGTCCTCGATATATAGGGCCATATGAGATTTTAGAAAGAATCGATCCATTAGCTTATAGGCTAACACTACTATTAGAGATCGCTCAGATTCATGATGTATTTCATATGAGTATGCTTCGAAAGTATCAATCCATGATGGCTTAGATTCATGATGTATTTCATATGAGTATACTCAGAAAGTATCAGTCTGATCCTACAGATATACTTAGGGATCCAATTATAACAATTACAAATGATGTAAGTTATGTTGAAGAACTAGTGAAAATCATTATTTATATGACAAAATAGTTATGAAATCAAGAAATCCCTTTGGTTAGGGTGTTTTGGAGAAACTACTCATAAAAAAAGGCCATATGAGAAACTGAAGAGAACATGAAACAATAATATCCATATTTGTTTACAGGTATTTAATTTCAGGGACAAAATTCTTTATAAGAGGGGAAGAAATGTAACATCCCTATCCTCATTCATTAGCATTCTCACATGAAAACATTCATTGCATAAATGATTTGCAATCCTATATGAACATATGCATTGGATAAATGATTATTTATATGTGAATTTGATAAGCATGGCGATGATACTAGTACCATTACATTTGGAACACTTGAACATATATGTAATGTTTGTATAGTTGTATGAAAAGTTATCTTATGTTGTGTGCATGTTATGGCATCATCAATAATGGTGTTTTAGAGCTTATTTAAAAGTATGTGGAGCATATGGGGATTAAAAGATGGATGGAGGTGATGAAGGAGTGAAGAAGAGGGATAAAAAAAGGATATTGAACTTCCAACTAATGATAGCGAGACACCATGATTTTGTCTTATTATAATAGGTTTACAAATCGAATTTTTCATCCTTTAGGAGCATATTAGAAAGGATAAACATAAGGGGCAATAGAAGATAAAAAGAGTTAAGGAAGAAAGAAAGAAAGGAAGAAGAAAAAAAAGAAGGAGAGGGAGAAGAGTAAGCTATCTAAGAAAGAACCCTAAACTTTTCTAGTTCTGGGAAAAAAGGTAAGTGATTTTATCTTCTCCCTTATGAAATTCCTCCTTCATGACATGTTAATCATGCATGGTTAGTAAGAATTATGGAGCATTTGAGGAAGAGCTTATCTATGGAAGTTGAAATTTAAGAGAAATAAGATCTAATTGTGTTGGTTTTATTGTTAGAGCAACTTGTTACACCTATGATTTCATAACCCTAAAAGAGGAATTAGAGAAAATGTAAACCATGAAAGTTATAGCTTTATGCCCCATCTAAAAGCATGTAAAATAATTTTGCTTAATTTGGTGTTTGTGAAAAGCTATGGCTCCTTCATTAGGGATAGTTCATAACCAACTAAAATCTCTTCAGTCTAGCTATTTTCATATTACTAATTTAGATAAAGTTCAAAATATGAAATTTATAGGGTTATATCCCCTTTAAGTTCCTATGAAACAATTTTGCTTACTTTATTGTGTGAAAAGAGAAATACTTATTTTATTGTGACTGACCTTGAACTTAATGAAACCTTTTCATCTCTTAGTTATGTTTTTTAAGAATTTAATGGCCATAGAATGGGAATATGGTGATCTTCGAAACTTAAAAGTTGTATGTTTGTGTCTAATATCCATGGTTGTAAAATAGTTTTGCCAAATATATCATTTTGGATGAGATATTGCTCCTTTGTTGTGACTGATTCTTAATGTGTTGAAAACCTATTCACCCTGAGATTGATCATTTATTTTGGTGACCTTGTAGATTGAATTTGACAATGTCTAAAACATGAGAAATGTTCCTATATGTGATATGTATCTGTTGGTAAATTGTTTTTTGAATTGGATTTGTACAATTTTAGAAATAAGCAGAATTCAAAAATTCACCACATTTTCTATATGCCTTACATTGATATGAAATTTGACTATATTGTATCATTATATGTCTAGTTTATTTGAAAAAAGAGTCAAGTCATTTGGATAAGTATAGTAAGATGTATTAGAGTTAGACTGCAACAAGGTTAGGCTATTATATAAGAAAACTATACATAAACACTAGGTTCTCTTGGATGGAACATGACCATAGTTACATACCAAGCATTCATACTCATTTTGACATTTATAACCATGTATGTATCAAATTTAAGGATCCCAACACTTTGAGGAAGCATAAGAAAGAGGTCCAAACCTACCATAAAGGTTGGTCGCATCAAAAGGTGAGTAAAAGCCATAATTGGATTCTAATATATGTGTGATGATTTTATGATATGGTTATGTTCTATTACATGTATATTTATGACATTTTACTTGTGAATGCAAGTTAAGTGAGAAGTATATGATCTTTATGATTACTTGGTATACCATTGTGAATGAACACTTGCATATGGAACAAAAAGGATGTTGTGACCGACTTGTTAAATACTTACAAATCACTTGAAAAAGGACTAATATGTCCTATTGGCACATGTTATCGATCGAATGATTCACTTGTTATATACTGGCTAGCAAAATCAAATGTCATTTAAATCACATGAATTGTCACGAGTAGTGTTTGCCTTACAAGGTCATGACAAAATCAATCTATTGCATTTGCACTTGTATAGTCAATTCTTGCACTTGTAATGTATCATGATGATATTTGATTATTGGTTGCATCATAAGAATCTGATTACTATTTTTATTCATTGAGTCGCGACACACGAAATCAAAATTATGTTTTTTAGATACTAAAGCATAAGGTTTGGACACTTTGGAGCATAAAGTTTTGCATATAGACACATGAAACTCAGGTCGTTGACTGAATTCCTATGCTTTCTCTCCTTCTGTCATGTACATATATTTATATAGGAATCAGTTTGTTGTCACTAGCCTTGAACATTAGTTAACATATATGTACATTAAATACATGTTAGATTGTGTATATATGATGAATCAACCTTTATGTATATGTATTTTTGGATATGAATGCCATGATTAGTAAATGAAAATAGTTATTACACCTTGGGTGTGTTCCACAGGTCAATGGGAGCATGACTTTCATGTGCTCTAGCATACAGGCTGGTGCTCCTTTAGTTGTTGATGATTGTGCTTAAGAGATAGTGGATCAACACACACTTTGCTTCCTGTTGTTAACTTTATCAAGGGTCTTGTTCTCAAATGCCTTTGGTGTTAGTGAGGTATGCCTCTTGCTAGTGTTGGAGGACTTAAGGCTCCTATGTTGCTTCTATTACAGGTTTACAGTGCTAGCGTTCTTGTACCGATGCCTAGGTCGGTGCTATAGGGGTAAGAGGTACATGTGTAACACTTGACGGGTGCTCATTATGAGTTTCTCTTAACACTTTTTAGTATTTTTTTATCTTTTCTTGCCAACTTTGACTAATATTATGTTTATTGACATTCTTAGGCTCTCGAGCTAGGCCTATTAATAGGGAACAACCATGTGGTGGGTATGGAGGTAGCTACCCTTGCTTAATCAGGTGGAGTGTCGTCTCCCATACGAAGACTTTCATGATCACTAGGTACACTCGTTTGAACACCCTCACCATCGATCAAGTATTATTATCCAGCAAAAAGAAAGCCATGTCAAATATAGTTGTTCACTTATTTTCCTTAGTTTTGCATTTACAATAATGATAATCTATTATTAATTACATATACGTCGTGACTAGAGGGGCCCTATGGTTTGATGGCCATTAGAAGTGGTAAAGGTTGAGGCTATCGCCTATGGGTGATGACTGATGGTGGGACCTTTCCTTCGTAAGTGGTACCTAGGTGAATGGGTTCTTTACTGGAGTAAGAGCTTTGGATGCACAACCCATCCCTCAACATCCATCAACGAGCACATTTTGGGTAGCAAATTTAAATGAGAGAGAGCTGAAGGCAACACTACACTTCATACTAGGGGATCAACTAGTCTCAGATTGGGTTCTCTATAGGATTTGGATGGTTAAGACCTTTGTATGTTCCTTCCCATTTATAGAGGCGGCCATTAGGGCATTCCCTATAGATTTCCTAGATCCAAGCCTAAGTGATGGTCGACCTGATAACTGGCTTAAAGAGAGCCATAATGCAACAGATATGATCTATGCAGGTTAGTAACAAAATGGCATGTAATAAGTGAAAAATAATGAATGTATGTATGTTTGTGACTTATGTTTGTGCGTGTGATTTGTCCTAACCATCTTAGCCATTGCGTATCTTGCAAGAGACGATCTAGCATTTGACTCGTGATCTTTAGGATAGGGACCAGTGCCTGGCCGAGGCTAAGATAAAGAAACTAATCAAAATGACTGAGGAAGGCAGTAACATGGCAATAGATGGTGAGGCAGAAGACACCAAGAAGACCCCCATTAAGAGTAGGGATAGTTGAATCTCTACGATCCCTTTAGCTTTTATGACTTTTTCTTTTCTTTTCCATTTTAGTATAATACAATTTGGGATTTTATTGATATTTTTGCATAGTTATAGTTAATATTTTAGGTAATTTTGAAAGCCTTAATGATTTTGAATGACTATTCGGACTCTTTAAGTTGCACTAGGGTGACTCTACCCTTATTTTTTAAACTCTAAAAAAATTTAGCTTCTGTGCATAATTTATGTTTTGGCCTTCCACCATGCTCTCTACATGTATGTTGAACTATTTCACTCTTCCTTGTAACTATTTCACTCTTCCTTGTACATTCATATATGTCTCAAGAAAGGCACATATGAATTTCTCAGCCCCAAACACAAAGGAAATGTTATTCGATTTACTCTAGGAAAGTAGGTTTGTACGGCATGGAGAGTCATTTGTACAAACCAATGGCCGACTGTACATACCTCCCTAGTTAGCTGTACAATAGTATATAGCTGTAAGGCACTAATAAACTTCCTCCTCTTCTATTAATAGCCATCCACGATTTTACTCTTTAAACCCACCATTTTTAGGCATCAAACCATGACAATAACATTTTAAAGGTCTCTTCCATCCCAAATTTGGCTTAATCTACCTTTAGCATGTTTTAAGGCTCTTTGCTATCTCTCACCCATCCACCTAGATATGAGTTTTCTTTAGGCGACTTGTGATTTGTGAGATTTGACTATCCATACTTTCCATTTTAGAGGTACAAAGATCTGTCCTCTATTAATGAAGTTTAATATGATTTTCGACTGTTACATCACAGCCGCCAATCAGATTGCTCTGTCACAGATAAATTACTCACACATCTAGCAGAAGATAGAGCTTTTTTACATACGTTATAAGGAAGTACTTAAGTACAAGTTAGGCAAGGAAAAGTTTCCTATGGCTCATTTTCTCTCTTTTCCCCTCAAGGGCTCATGCATGGGCGACTCAAGCTCATATTATGGTAACCATCTTAATGGGTGAGTATTTTTTGTGAAGAGAGGATAAAGAGATTGATTTATAGATTTTACCACTTCTAGAGGAAGTTGAGCTAGTAGAACCCCCATATTGATGATCTTAGGTAAAACCATTATGGGTCTGGATACGATAGCTTTAAGTGTTAGCAGTTCTTTCATGAGGAGCCCGTTGCTACTTTAGGTAAGAATTTATCTCACATTTTGTTTTTTCTTTATTTTCTAATCATTTTCTCTTATTATTATTTTTATTGGCCTAATTTTTGCCTGCTCTACCCTTATAGGTTTTCAATCCATCGGGTTGCACATTTTTACTTAACGAGCTTGCTATTTTCTTTTCTCTTATTTTCTTCTTTTTTCTAGATATAGTTGTAAGAGCGATTAGGATTATTCACTACCCCTACAATGGATGTGAGGCGATATTACCCATAACACCGCTCAAATCGCTATCTATCGAAGCTAGCTGTCATTAGAGCCGAGTGGGCATTCTCACATCATTGTCATAGATATCTGTTGGAGTTGCCCATGGTGGAATTTATCATGTGTTACCCTGAGAACTTACAGGGACTACATCATCCTTTTTACCTTAGCCTTGAACACTTTCTATGACCTTGCTCTAGTGCATCACTAGTTCAGTGCTCCTTAATTTAAGGTAGAGTTTCTTTCTTCCTTTGTCGAGGGTCTATTGTCCTAGTGCTTCTTAGATAGGTTAAGGGTACCTATACTAGTCGTTACATCTACTACTTTTATACCAACAGAGATCCATAGCCTAAAGATGATGTGAACTATATGGCATGGTTCTGTAACCTTTAGAGTTATAGACATCCTCTTTGTCTTAATAGAGTATAATAGACAATGATATTTCAAAAAAAAAAAAAAGGACTTCTTTTATATATGTGATTTTGTTTCAAGGTCATGTTTAACCAAATTTACTTTAATTATGTGAACATGTTTTCTTTTGATGCTGTATTTAACATGGACCATTTACATTTTGCACATTACATACTAACTAAATGCATAATTACTACTCTTAATAGTGGCACAATATAACATTTGCTTTGCTTAATGCCTTGCTTGGCCTATCCTTTACCTTTTCCTCTATATTTTCTACTGTAACTTAATTATTCTTTTGCCACTCCTTTAGTGGTCAGTCGCACTGTCTCAACTTTTATCCTATACGTATTCCATTTTTTCTTTTTTTTCTTTTCGTTATCTTTTGGCTAAGTTGCCCTTTCATGTTTTAAACTTAACGAGCTATTTTTTCTTTTATTTTGCTTTGTGATTTTATGCCTTAACCATTACCTATGCTGCCCTTTAGTGGGCTACTTTACTTTTCTCACACTTTACATGAAGTATAGGTTGTCAAAATCTATTGGTTTGGCAAACTCATTCCTATAAATATATGATAATCTCATTGACCACCTGAGTAGATTTGTTTGAACACATAAAGACCTTCTCAATTTGGCTTAAATTTTCCTCAATGATCCTATGTGTATGGCTCGACTCCCTTCAGCACCAAATCACTGACCTTTATTATATTCAACTTAACCTTTTTGTTAAATGTTCGAGGCATTCTAGGTCGATATAGTTGAATGGGACAAAGTGCCTTCAATCTTTTTTTGTCTAACAAAGATAATTGTTCAAATATGTTTCCCACCCATTGGTATTCAGGGACATTGGACTCAATTAACAACCATAAGGACTTTACCACTAGTTTAATTAGTAATACTGCCTCTATCCATACAACAAAGAATATGGTGTCATTCCAGTTGACGTCCTTACTATAATCCAGTAATCCCATAAGGCATACAGACCAATCCTTGTATGTTTCAACCATTATTGTAAGAATGTTTTTAACATTCTTATTAGCTACCTCAACTGCCTTATTAAATTGTGGCCTATATGGTGATGACTTATGGTGAGTTACTCTATGCCTTTCTAAGATTACCCTAACCGTAGATGAAAAATGAACGTCATTATCTTTAATAATGTGATGCGATAGAGCATTAAGATTCTTCTCAATGGATCGAGCCACTACTTTGCACTTAATTTGGCAAAGGCCTCAACCTCTACCCATTTCGAAAAGTAGTCTATCACCACTATAATGTACTTGTGCCCCCTTGTAGAAGATGGCTTGATTTTCTAGATCATGTTAATACTGTAGACTGTGAATGGCTAAGTTGAAGTTAGATTTTATAATTTGGTTGGTAGCAAATGATTAAGGCTACCATGAACTTAGCATTTATGACAACTTCTAACCACCAAAAGATAGTCTTGCTTTATTATGGTCTAGTAGTATCTCAACCTTAGAATTTTCCTTACCAATGCATTTCCATTCATATGAGGACCACAAACTCCTGCATGCACTTTATCCTTGACTCTGCTTACCTTTTCCTTTGCTAATCATCTTAAGTGAATTCCGTCAGGTATCCTCTTATAAAGCACCCCATCGTGGACTATGAATTATGACACTATTATCTAAATTATCTCATTCTCTCTCTTTTTAACCTTTCTTTGGGTATTCATCACTTTCTTGATACCTTTGTTTGTCATAATACAAGGGGGCAGTTCTCTATCAATATTTGTGCAACCCTCTTATTGACATGACATGGCCTCATGGATTTGAGCAGGATAAAGGGCTTTATTGCGACCATTTTTTGTCCATCCTAAATAGAGACCAAAGTTATTAAGGCATCAGTCATCATATTCTCTTCCCTAGGTAAGTGATGGAATATGATCCTTTAAAAATTTGTGCCATTCCCTTTAAATGTTCAAGTTATGGGCTTAATCATTCTTTCTTTAGTTTTCACTCATCTATTACTTGAGAGATAACTAATAATGAATCCTTAAACACTTTAGTTGTCTTAGAACCCAGTAGCGTTAGAAGTTCTAGGCTAACTGCACAAGTTTCATATTTGACTAGATTATTTATCACCCTGAAGTGAAACCTTTGAGCTATAAGGAAGTGTTATCCTTTTGGTGTTATCAAAACCACTCCTGTACTCGTTCTCTTTTTGTTCACCACCCTATCAAAATGCGTTCTTCAATCTAGTGTCTCGATTGTGCTTAATCTTTCATCAGGAAATTAAGGAAGTTCTGCCTCTCCCTCTTTGAAAGGTTTGTGCCAAATATCTGTGATTGCCAGTCTTTTGATCACCTTCCTAGTCACATATTTGATATCAAGCTCAGTCAGTAGTACTAACCATTAAGCCAATCTTCCAATTAGAGTAGAGGCCTTGCGTAGGAATTTAACCGAGTCCCATTTCAATACCACCTCTATAGAGTAGTGCCTTAACATCTTTGTAGCCCATACTAATGCTAAACAACTTTTCTCCACTTAATTATACTTCTCTTCATAAGACAAAAGATTCTTATTGAGGTAATACATGACATGTTCATTTCTCATTTCATCTTTTTGAGCTAACATCTCACCCATGACATTTTCCTTTACTGTTAGATACAGGATTAATGGCCTTCCTAGTTTTGAGGGGTTTTAACACTGATGGGTTGGTCTAATCCTCCTTTATTCTCTTAAAGGTTTTATGACACTATTCATTCAATTTCATCAACTGGTCCTTTGTTAATAACTTAGATATTGGTTTGTTAATGGGGTTAAGTCTTGTTATAAACCTAATAATATATTGCAAACGATCTAAGAAACATTAGACTTCCTTCTCTATTTTAAGTGCAGGCATGTCATGAATAGCCTTCACCTTGTCTAGATCCACTTTAATGCCTTTTTTGCTTACCACAGGTCCTAATAACTTATCGCAGGTGACCCTGAACGCACTCTTCTTAGGATTCACACTCAAGTTATACTAATAGGCCTTATTTAGAAACTTCCTGAGGGCCTAAAAATGCACTTCCATTGTCTCAGACTTTACTATCCTATAATCCATGTATACCTCTACCTCTTCACAGATTAGGACATGAAATAAATTCATCACCGTCTATAGTATGTTGACCTTGCATTCTTCAACCCAAATGGCATTACCTTATAACAATATGTCCCCCATTGCATGATGAAAGCCTTTTTCATCTTATCCATGATGGCCATAAGGATATTATTATAGCTAAAAAACCCATCCATAAATGAGTACATAACGCACATTGTAGCACTTGTTAGAATGAGTGGCATATGAGGAAACCCAAAGGGGGTGAATTTGGTTGTAAATAAAAACACAAATACATAAAAAATATAGAGATTTATAGTGATTCGACAATGTGCCTACTCCACTCTCTAAGCTTCCACTTAGGTCTTTAACATAACATTCTCACCCTTTTTGAATAATGAGAAACCTAGATGCTTTTGATACTAAAAATACAAAACTTAAAACATAGAGGATACCAAATGTTACAACATAAAAATATAAACGATGGTTATAAGGCTGGATAATGCATATACCACAAAGGATGCCAATTGTTGGATATTAAACACATACTAAATGTTATCCTATCAAAGGCGTTCAAACATGTGATAATAAACAATTGTTCTAACCAAATAATTGATAATAAACAAATACCAGTTTAATCATTCAATAATTAATCAAAGCATCCTTAAAAATTCTCCCCCTTTTTTTCATCATGATAAAAAGATGTATTAGGCATTCTTTCCCTTTTAATAAAAGTAAATGAAAGATACTCCGCTAAAAGAATTTTGATCAACATTCTTAAAGCAAACACCTAAAATATAAAACACTTAGTGAATGAAAACTCTCTCTATCTATGTGCTTTCTTCTATCAAATCTCCCAAGATATTCAAACAATAATTTAGTTGGCATACTTGGGGGTATATGTTCTATTCGCATGTTAAGAAAAGCAAGAGAGGAAGAAAAACTACCAGAGTTCATAATTCAAACTCCCTCTTAGCCTAAGCATAGAAAATGGTAAAGAGGATAAAGATAGAATACAAATTATGATTTTCTAAAAATACAAACTCCTTTTCAAAATATGTAGTTCTAATCACCATTTAATTATCTATTTTGAACAGAGGGTAAGGAGCTTCCAAACCTGTAAAATTAAACTTTCTTTAGTTCCCATTTTCTCTTAGGTCCTTATGGGTTAGTAGCAAAAATATGTTAATCTCTCAATCTAGCACAACAAGAGTATGCTATGTGACTATACTTTCCACAATAAAAGCATTGCTATACAAATGCTTTCTTAAGCTCTTATGCAAAACAAGTATGAGGAGGCTTCCTAAACGATTGGGGCCTAAAAAATGAAGGAACCATTATATTCTTGATATGCCTAGTTCTATAAATAAAGGCTTGATTTGCCTTTAGCTTGTGAGAGTGTGAATAAGAGTAGTTTTAATCATGCATATGTGATTTAGATGAAGGTGGATGAGTTCTAGCTTTAGTAGAAGCCCTCACAGACTTTGGCTTTGTGGAGGAAGGTTTAGAATAATCAAAGCCTAAGCCATGTCTATCGCTTGAAGCCTTTTGAGAGCTCGAAATAAAATTAAGTTTTTCTTTTCCTTTTGTAAAAGAGGTAAGTGAGTCTTTCAAACTTGAGATCTCTTTTTTGAGACTCTCATTTTGAAAAGACATAATGTGACATCTCATTTATTAATCATTAAAATTCTCTTAGTCTATCCATTGTCATTAAAGACCTGATTTCAATTATTTTTCTTTTACACTATGTCTCTTGTTCACAACATAGTAACTGTTTACAATAAAGTATACATGGCTAAACAAACTAAAATACTAATAGACTACATACTGGCCCAACCTCTATTAGACTGCTAGACAGCAACTTCGAAATGTAACTGGACACAATTTTTAGTCTACTCTTCCTGAAATAAAATTTAATGCAGAAGAGTGAGCTTGCATACTCTGTAAATAAATGCATAACGATACTTCAATCTCAAATAACATAACAAACATTTAAATATTAATAACTCATCATCATATCCATGCATGAAATAAAGAGTTTTTAATCTTAAATGACACATAGGCTATCAATATCACTGCCACAAAGGCTTTCATTTTTTGTTGTCACATAGGCTATAAATATTGTTGCCACACAGGCTATAAATATCATTGCCATGCAGACTATCGAATGTTATTGCCACACAAGCTGTTATATTTTATTGCCACACAGGCTATAGATATCATTGCCACACAGGCTATAGATATCATTGCCACACATGCTATCGAATGTTATTACCACACACACTATTATATTTTATTGCCACACAGGTTTAGTTATCATTACCACATAGGCTGTTATATTTTATTGCCACACAGGCTATAAATATCATTGCCACACAAACTATCAAATGTTATTACCATACAGGCTGTTATGTTTTATTGCCATATAGGCTATAGATATCATTGCCACACGGGCTATCAAATGTTATTGCCACACATGCTATTGATATTATTACCACACAGGCTGTTATATTTTATTATCACACAAGCTATCAAATGTTATTGCCACACAAGCCGTTGAATGTATTGCTACACAGGCTGTTATATTTTATTGCCACACAGGCAATAGATATCATTGCCACACAAGCTATCAAATGTTATTGCCACTTAGGCTATCGAATGTTATTGCCACACAGGCTATTGAATATTGTTACTTGCCAACAACATCAAGTATTATTCTTTCAACAAATCAACCATAAATCCACCAAAATTTCAGCAATATAATGCCTAATAACAACACCCATAACTTTGGCAACTCATATCACCACATACTCTCATTGCCAAGTCATAATTTATCCATGTTTCATGAAAATAAATAAATCAAGAGTATAACAATCTTTTCATCAATGTATTCCACAATATCATCACATTAAACAACATTTCATTCCATTGAGTATGTTCATGGCATTTAGCCAATCACATGTATAGTACCATTAGCTATTTACTTACCTCCTCTTTCAAGCTTATTAAGCCATGGACGGTCACGACTTATTCCTATTGTTACCTTCAATACCTCGATGACCTAATGTCCTAGAATTAAAAAACCTTAGGATTCTTTCCTAGGCAGCTCACTTTTCTTCCTCTCCTTCTTCTTCTTCTTCTTCTTCTTCCTTTATTTCTTTCTTCTTTAGCTCTCTCTTTCTTCTGCTGCACCTCACGTCTAACCCCTTAATTTTGATCTTAAAGGGTTAAAAATTACCTTTGTAAGCCTATTACAATAAGACAAAATCATGGTATTTCATTTCTATTGGTTGGAAGTTCACTTTTCCACTTTTAATCCCTCTTCTTCACTTTTTAAGCACCTTCATCCATCTCTTAATCCATAGAAGCTCCTTATACTTGTAAATAAACTCTAAAATACCATTATTTATGATACTATAACATGCATACAACATAAGATAATTTTCCATGCAATCATACAAACATTACATATATGTTTAAGTGTCCCAAATGTAATGGTGCAAGTGTCATCGTCGTGTTTCTCCAATTCACATGTTTAAACAATTATTTATCCAATGCATATATTTAAATATAATTTAATTAAAATTCATATGATTTGGGTTTAGGATGTTACAATTCTCCCTCTTTTATAGAAATTTCGTCCTCGAAATTTTTACTTACTAGAACTTTAGAATAAATAGGGATATTGTCATCTCATGTGTTCCTCTACTTCCCAAGTTGCGTCTTTAGGTAAGTGATAACTCCATCTCACTTTAACCATGGGTACCACTTGATTCCTTAACTATTTTAGTTGTTAATCAAGAATTTTAACTGGTTGTTCATGATAAGTCATATCATTAGACAATTCAATCTCTGGCTCTGATAATACATGGCTAGGATTATACTGATACCTTCGAAGTATAGAAATTTGGAACACATTTTGTATATGAGATAATTCTACTGGTAATGCCAATCAATATGCCAAAGTCTCTCTATGATCTCATATGGCCCAATGTACTTGGGACTCAACTTTCCCTGTTTAACGAACCTAATAATGTCTTTCCATGGTGAAACTTTCAAAAATACTTTATCCCTAACCTGATATTCCATTTATCGTCTATGTTTATCAATATACCCTTTTTGCCTTCCACGAGCAGCTTGCAAACATCTTCTGATTACTTGGATTTTGGCCATTGTATCCATTACCATCTCAGGACCTTTTAACTGTCTTATCCCTTCAACATCTTAACAAATTGAACTTATACATTTCTTGCCATACAAAGCTTCATATGGTGCCATGCCAATACTGGAGTGATTGCTATTATTATATGCAAATTCCATTAATGGCAAATGATCATCTCAATTGCCTTTGAATTCTAACACACAAGTTAGCATCATATCCTCTAATGTATGAATAGTCATCTTTGATTGATCATCAGTTTGTGGGTGAAAAGCAGTGCTAAAATTTAAACAAGTACTAAAAGCTATTTATAAGTTGTTCTAAAAAATGAGAAGTGAATCAAGGATCTCTATCTGACACAATAGAAATAGGAATGCCATGTAATCCCACAATCTCAGCAACATATATTTTAGCCAGTCTATGAAGTATGCATATTTTGTGAGTCTATCTACAATAACCCAAACAACATTATGCCTTTTTTTTTTTTGTGTCTAAGGTAAAACAATAACAAAATCCACTGAAATTCTCTCCCATTTCCATACAGGAATAGATAAAGGATGCAACGTACTTGCTCGTGCTTGATGTTTTGCCTTGTTCTATTGGCAGGTTAAACATCTCAATACAAACTCAGTTATATCTTTCTTCATCGTTGACCACCAAAAAGGTGACTGCAAGTTTTTATACATTTCTATACTTCCAGGGTACATAGCATGTGGTGCATTGTGTGCCTCTTGCATAATCTCTGTTCTTAACCCATCAACATTTGGTACATAGACTCGACTACCTATCATTATCATCCCATCATCTCTAATCAAAAAATTATTCTTCTTACCTTCATGTATCTTCTATATCATTTTCTGCAAATATGGATCCTTCATATGAACTTCTCTAATTTTGTCATCTATCACAGGCTTTAACTGAAGAGTAGCCATTAAAACTGTCACATTCTTAATCGCAAATTTTACATTTAAAGCATGAGGATTAACTAAGGATGTCAAATTATAACCAACCATACTGACAATAACATCTAAGGCTTTTCGGCTCAAAGCTTCAGCAACAACATTAGCCTTACCTAGATGATAATCAATAGTGCAATCATAGTCCTTCAATAATTCCATCATCTTCTATGCCTTAGGTTTAATTCTCTCTTTGTTGGAATATATTTCAAGCTTTTATGATATGTCAGAACCTGAAATGTCTCTCTATATAAGTAAAGCCTCCAAATTTGTAAGGCATGGACAATGGCTGCCAACTCTAAGTCATGTGTAGGATACTTCAGCTTATGAGGCCTTAGTTGTCAAGAAGCATAAGCTATTTTTCCATGTTTCATCAATACACAACCTATCCCTGTCCTGATGCTTCTGTGCACACCATAAATCCACCATTTGTTGATGGTAATGTTAATATTGGTGCTGTAGTCAATCTCTTCTATAGTTCTTTAAAACTTTAATGACATTGATCATCCCATTTAAATGCTACATTCTTCCATAATAATTTTGTTAATGGCCTAACAATATTAGAGAATCCTTCAATAATTCCTCTATAATAACTAACCAACCTAAGAAAACTACGCACCTCTGATACATTTTTGGGTGGATCCCACTCCAAAATGGCTTTCACCTTAGCTGGATCAGGTTGAACACCATGTCTATACACCATATGCCCTAAAAGATCACTTGTTCCATCCAAAAGTTGCATTTGTTCAATTCAGCATATAGTTGTTTTCCTTTAAGATATGCAATGCGATTCACAGATGTTGCTCATGCTCCTTATGATTTTATGAGTATATTAGAATGTCATCAATTCTCGATAAAGGATATTTATACTTTACTGTTACTTGGTTCAATTGCCTATAATCAATACACAATCACATACTGCCATCCTTTTTCTTCACAAATAACACTGGTGATCCCCCAAGGAGATGTATTAGGTCAAATGAAACTTTTTTCTTACAATTCTTCCAACTATTTCTTTAATTCTTATAACTCCACTACTGTCATTTGATATGATGTAATATATATAGGTGCCACTCCTAGTAAGGTCTCAATATTAAAATCAACTTTTGTATGTGGTGGGAAATCAAACAAATCATCAAGAAGTACTTTTAGAAAGTCTCTCATTACAAAAATGTCTGTTAACCTTAGATTAGGAACAATGGTGTCCACTATAGTAACTATAAATGCATCACAACTTTTTTTTAATTAACTGAAATTCTTGAATACTTGAGGTCAAACAAGTGGAAACAATTTTGTGCTCCCTAACAATTATAACTCTTCAATTGTCTTGAAGATTTGATTATCAACTCTTCAATATGACAATCAAGAAAATCCATACCTAGAATAACATCAAATTCCTTAAAGTTCATTAATATTAAATTTACAGTCAATACGATAGCACACACTAGCACATAACAATTTCTACACACTTGTTTCTGCTTATGTCATGAACATTCTCCCCACAACTACTTGAGACTCTCCTCCAATCACACTTATCATTTGGCAATCTTGGCTTATATGGTCTGACTGTCTATAAGTATAGTAAGTAACCCTTTTAGGTCCTTAACACTCTCTACAATGAGTGCTTCTAGGAATATTACAAATTTGGGCAACACTTCTCCCATTATGTCAATGGGTCCTTTCCTACCATTTGAGCCTTCAAAAGCACCATAGCTACCTCTACCAGATGTTGTTAATGCTAATATACTAGGTTGACTCTATCCTTCATCTATTTGATTATTAATACCTCTTTAAAATCCTGATCCATTAGACAATGTAAAACCACCCCTTTTTATTGCCCTATTGAGTTTTCCACTTCATCCTATATAACTTCTCTTTCTTTTAACCTCAATTGCATTCTTCTTTTGGATCACCTATTTAGCTCAAATAGTTACTGCTAATCGTGTAATATAATTAGTTGGTTTAACTGCTACTCAATCTTAAATTGAACCTCAGTCCCTTGTCAAACTTCTAGCACTTTAATTCCTCCATAGCCACATACTTTAGAGCATATCTCGAGAGTTTTAACAAATTATACCTCATAATCTGCAATCATTATATCATTATGCTTCAATTAGAAAACTTCATCTTCTTTTTATCTAAGTATGCCAATGGTGTTTACTTTTTTTTTTTTTGAAGCAAAGATATTGCATACTTTAACTTTACTCTAAGATGCATTCAAGCCTATTCAAGATTCTTTCAATTCTTCTAAGCCACTCTTCAGCCTCAATAAGATCTGTAGTGCCCTCAAAGTTAATTACCCTTTACTTTTTTAATCTATCATAATTCCTATCTAGAGCAAGTCTTACATATGCTTTTATTGCAAATCTCTACATCATCTTAATAAACTGTATGATATTTAGGTTTACACCTGTGGCTAGATTATTTTATGACATCTCAAAATTCTATGCAATATGGTCAACATGTTCACGTGCATGAACATACTCATCTCTAACCTTTGGACCACTACGAACTCTATCATGTGCATCCATACTCCTATATGCCAATCCATGTAAGATTAACACAATGCAAATATCATATATATCACATTCATATTACACATGTCTACAGAATCATTTACCCGTTCTGATACCAATAAAATGTGACATCCCATTTACTAATCATTAAAATTCTGTTAGTCTATCCATTTTCATTAAAGACCTAATTTTAATTATTTTTTTTTACACAATGTCTCTTGTTCACAACATATTAACTGTTTACAACAAAGTATACATGGTTAAACAAACTAAAATACTAATAGACTGCATACTGGCCCAACCTCTATTAGACTATTGGATAACAACTTCAAAATGTAACTGGACGCAATCTTTAGTCTACTTTTCCTGAAATAAAATTTAATGCAGAAGAGTGAGCTTGCATACTCAGTAAGTAAATGCATAATGATGCTTCAATCTCAAATAACATAACAAACATTTAAATATTAATAACTCATCATCATATCCATGCACAAAATAAAGAGTTTTTAATCTTGAATGACACATAGACTATCGATATCATTGCCATAAAGACTTTCATTTTTGGTTGTCACATAGGCTATAGATATCATTGCCACATAGGCTATAGATATCATTGCCACACAAGCTATCTAATGTTTTTGCCACACAGGCTATTACATTTAATTGTCACACAAGCTATCGAATGTTATTGCCACATAGATTGTTATATTTTATTGCCACACAGGCTATAGTTATCATTACCACACAGGCTATCAAATGTTATTGCCACACAGGTGTTATATTTTATTGCCACACAGGTGTTATATTTTATTGCCACACAGGCTATAGATATCATTGCTATATAGGCTATCAAATATTATTGCCATACAGGCTGTTATATTTTATTGTCATAAAGGCTATAGATATCACTGCCACACAGACTATCAAATGTTATTGCTACATAGGCTATCGAATGTTATTGCCATACAGACTATATATATCATTGCCATACAGGCTGTTATATTTTATTGTCACACAAGCTATCAAATGTTATTGCCACACAGGCTGTTATATTTTATTGTTACACAAGCTATCAAATGTTATTGCCACATAGACCATCGAATGTTATTGCCACACAAGCTGTTATATTTTATTGCCACACAAGCTATAGATATCATTGCCACACAGACTATGAAATGTTATTGCCACATAGGCTATCTAATGTTATTTCCATATAGACTATCAAATATTGTGACTTGCCAACAACATCAAATATTATTCTTTCAACAAATCAACTATAAATCTATCAAAATTTCAGCAATATAATGCCTAATAACAATACCCATAACTTTGGCAGCTCATATCACGACATACTCTCATTCCCAAGTCGTAATTTATCAACGTTTCATGAAAATAAAAAAATCTAGAGTATAAAAATCTTTTCATCAATGTAGTCCTCAATATCATCACATTAAACATCATTTCATTCCATTGAGTATATGTTCATGGCATTTAGCTAATCACACGTATAGTACCATTAGCTATTTACTTACCTCCTCCTTCAAGCTTATTAAGTCATGGATGGTCACGCCTTATTCCCACTATTATCTTGAATACCTCGATGATCTAATGTCTCTAAATTAGAAAACCTTAGGATTCTTTCCTAGGCAACTCACTTTTCTTCCTCTCATTCTTCTTATTCTTCTTCTTCTTCCTTTCTTTCTTTCTTCCTTAGCTCTTTTTTTTTTTTTTTTCTGCTGCACCTTATGTCTAACCCCTCAATTATGATCCTAAAGGGTTAAAAATTACACTAGTAAGCCTGTTACAATAAGACAAAATAATGGTGTTTCATTTCTATTGGTTTGAAGTTCACTTTTCCACTTTTAATCCCTCTTTTTCACTCCTTAAGCACCTTCATCCATCTACTAATCCATAGAAGCTCTTTATACTTTTAAATAAGCTCTAAAATACCATTATTTATGATACTATAACTTGCACACAACATAAGGTAATTTTCAATGCAATCATACAAACATTACATATATGTTCAAGTGTCCCAAATGTAATGGTGCAAGTGTCATCATCGTTTTTCTCTAATTCACATGTCTAAACAATTATTTATCCAATGCATATATTCAAATATAATGTCATTAAAATGCATATGATTTTGGTTGAGGATGTTACACATAATTTCATAAAATTTTTTTCTTTTATCAAAGCCTCATTTTCCTTTTATAATAGCTCAAAACTTTTCTTTAGTTCCACCAATTCATTTTTCAAATTTTTATTTCTTTCAAAACTTTTATTAAGATAATTATTGGTGGAATTTAGGGCCTCAATAAGATTTTCAATACTAAACATTTTTTCGATCTCTTGATCATCCTTATCTAAATCACCATCAAAAGAGCTAGAACATACTTGCTTTGAAGAGTTCTCCTCTAATGCCATCATGTAAAGGTTAGTTCTTTCTCTTATTCCTATCCTTGGTTCTTTTTCATCTTCATTTGGTTCATATGCATTAGAGCCATTCCAAGTGACTTTATAGGCTTTATTCTTCTTTTTGTCCTTCTTTTTAGCCCTGGCTTTTGGCCATGCTGCTTTCATGTGGGTAAGCCTTCCACATATATAACATTCAATTTGCTTAAGCTTGCTTTTACCCTTCTTTTTCAACATCCTTCAAAATTTTTTTTTCCATAAGGTCTATCTGCTCTTGATCTAGCTCTTCATCATCTAAGTTATGACATTTGGAAGAAGCTTTGAGTGCTATCCCAAAATATTTCTTATTCACATCCTTAGATGTGGATAGAGCTTCTCTATTCAGGCTCATTTTATTGTCAATGAGATTTCCTAGCAGCTCATTAAGTGGCATAGCCTTCAAAACCTTTGAATCCTTTAGAGAGGTCACCTTGCCAAGCCATTCTTAGGTAGACACCTTAGAACTTTCTTCACAAGTTCATCATTGGTAAATTTCTTCCCAAGAGCCTTCATTTCTCTAACAATCTCAATGAACTGATCATACATTCATGTGATTGTTACATTAGGCTTCATAAGTAAGGTTTTATACTAAAAAAAATAAAGGTCTCCATCTTATTTTCTTTGAATTCATTTATTTTCTTATGTGTGATCTCTAAGGCCTCTTAGATTTCCTTGGCAGTAGACTTTATGCTCACCTTGTTGTACTCACTTATGCTTAAGGCACAAAAGAAATGTGGATGGCCTCGTCATTATTAGCAATTTTCCTTTTTTCTTTATCAGACATCTTATCAATGTTTGTTTTTATTTGAGTCCCATTAAAAACTATTTTCATTAGACTGTATGGACCTTTCTCTACAATTCTCCATAACTCAATCAATTCTCTAACTAAATCAATTCATATATGAGAAAGTAATACATTATGCTCTTATAATACTAGTAATCTGTTCAATTGAAGAAGGGAGGTATCTCAAGTGATTATCTATCTAGTCCTTGCTCATTTTGGGCTGCCGTGATCTTGTCCCTCTTGCACATAAGCTTCAAAAAGGGCTAGATTATGATACCAATTCTTAGAATGAGTGGTTGATGAGGCAATATAAGAGAAGGGTGAATTGGGTTGTAAATAAAAATACAAACACATAAGAAATGTAGAGATTTATGGCAGTTCAACAAAGTGCCTACTCCACTCCCTAAACTTCCACTTAGACCCTTTTTTTCTTTTTCTAGACTCAAGAACAAAACCTTCATTGTCAGGCTAAGGAATAACCTTCCCTTTTCAGGCTTAAGGGCAACCTTTATAACCTATCTTTTACAAGGAACCAAAAAGCCAATCTTACCTCTTGGTATTTTTTTAGGTACAATACCAACCATTACATCCACTAGCAAGGATAGATCCAAGTAGAGTCAATGCCTATCAATTAGGTAACAAATGCACTTTTAGTGCTCATGAAAACTTATTCTCAAAGGAGTAACAAAAACAATCCTCACTATACCCAAATATGAAAGTAACACCAAAAGGTTTGCACAAAGTTCTTGCTAAATGTTTACAAGTGTTCACAAAGTTTCATTAATCAATTTAGTCTTCAGAAAAGCTTCTTATATACCTAAACTACAAAAGTAGACGTCATAGTACTTGAAGTTAACTCTAACAACTTTATGTCCAAACTAGTAGTTTAAGGAGACAACACCCATTGTTTCTTATCAATGCCCATTAAACTTGTAATGGACAGCTCCAACACCCGTTGTCAATCTTCCATGCCCATTGATCTTAACTATAATGTCCATTGTCAATCTTCTACGCCCGTTGATATCAACTATAATGCCTATTGGCTTATGATCAACACCTATTATGGATTTTCAAATAATCATAAACTTGATGCTACATTTTTCAAGCTCTTACGAACATGCTTTAATACCTGTTGAGTAATTCACAATGCCCGTTGGAAACTCTTTCAGTGCCTATTGAGAAAGGCCAACACCAATTTTGAGTTCTATAAGCTTTTGCTTAAATTGGAGCACCTTTTAGTGCTTGTTGTTAGTAAGCAATTCCCATTCTTTGGTCTAGATCAAACCTATTGTGAAACCACAAAGCTCGTGGTAAGGTCTAGTATGCAAAGCTCATTTTAAAGCACTTCTCTTACACCCGTTGTGAAAAGACAACTCCTGTTGTAAGGTCCAATAAGCTTTTGGGCATCTACAACACTTATTCAATACCCATTAAGCATTCTCACAATGACCATTGAAGAATTTAATGCTCGTTATTCATTCTTCAATGCTCGTTGAATTTGCTCAATGTCGATTGAAGACTTACAACCCTTGTTGGAAAGTATTATTATAACATTTTCTCCTTATAGAATATAAAACACTAAAATACAAACATTAGAACTTCTCAAGGTTCCATGATTGTTTTGTTATCATTCAAAAACATCACTTGAAGTAGAGAAGTAATGCCAATGCCTTAGGGTCATATGTTCTTCAAACATTTTCCCCTTTGACACAATATTCTTCCCCTTTTTGAATGATGAGAAAACCAAGATGCTTTGATACCAAAAATACAAAACTTAAAGCACAGAGGATACCAAATGTTACAAAACAAAAATATAAGTGATGCTTGCAAAGTTGGATATCACATATGCCACATAGGATACCAATTGTTGAATGTCAAACACATACTAAATTTTATCCTACCAAAGGAGTTTAAACAAGTGTATCAAGTTAAAGAAGTAATGCCAAACAAATACTAATATGAGCATTCAATCATTTAATCAAAGTAACCTTAAAAATTCTTCCCCTTTTTGTCATCATGACAAAAAGATATATTGGTCATTCTTGCCATTTTGTCAAAAGCAAAAGAAAGACACTCCTCTAAACAATTTTGATCAACATTCTCAAAGCGAATACCTAAAATACATAACACTTAGTGAAAAAAAAACTCCCCCTATCTATATGTTTTCTTCTAACAAATCTCATAAGATATTTAAATAATAATTCAGTTAACATACTTAGGGCATATGTTCTATTCACAAGTTAAGAAAAGCAAGAGGCGAAGAATAATTACTAGAGTTCAAATTCAAACTCCCGCTTAACACAAACATGGAAAATAATACGGAGGATAAAGATATAATACACTTTGTCATTTTGCAAAAATACAAACTCCTTTTCAAAATTTGTAACACCAATCAACATTTAATTCTCCATTTTGAATAAAGGGTGAGGAGCTTCTAAATCGGTAAAGTTAAACATTCTTTCGTACCTATTTTCTCTTATATCCTTGTAGGTTAGTAACAAAAATATGTTCATCTCTTAATATAACATAACAAAAATATGCTTTGTAGTCATATTTTCCATAATAAAAGCATTGCTATATAAGTGATTTCTTAAGCTCTTATGTAGAGCAACTATCAGGTGATTTCTTAAGCTCTTATGTAGAGTAACTATGAGGTGGCTTCCTAAAGGATTGATGCCTAACAAATGAAGGAACCTTTGCATTCTTGATTTGCCTAGTTTTGTAAATAAAGGCATGATTTGCCTTTGGCTATGAGAGTGTGAGTGGGAGCAATTTTGATTATAAACATGTGATTTAGATAAATGTGAGGGAGTTCTAGCATTGGTAAAACCTCTCATAAACTTTAGTTTTGAAGTGAAAGATTTAGAATAATGAAAGCCTAAGCCATATCTATCTCTTAAAGTCTACTAAGAGTTTGAAATTAGATCATGTTTTTCGTTTCATTTTATAAAAGAAGCAAGTGAGTCTTTTAAGGTTGAGATCTCTTTTTTGAGATTATCATTTTGAGAATAAATAATTTCATTAAACTTATTTTCTTTTATAAAAGCCTCATTTTCCTTTTGTAATAGATCAAAACTTTTCTTAAATTCCTCTAATTCAGTTTTCAATATTTTGTTTTTTTCAAAACTTTTATCAATATCATTATTAGTGGATTTTAGGGCCTCAATAAGTTTTTCAACAGTAAACATGTTTTCTAACTCTTTATCATCCTTATCTAAATTATTATAAAAAAAGCTATAACATACATGTTTTGAAGACTTCTCCTCGTAAGCCATGAGGTAGAGATTTGTTCTTTATCTTCTCCCTATCCATGGTTCTTTTTCATCCTTACTTAGTTCAAATGCATTAGAGTCATCCCAAGTGGCTTTATAGGCTTTCTTGTTCTTCTTGTCCTTCTTTTCAACTTTAGCCTTTAGACAGTCTACTTTCAAGTGGCTAAGGCTTCCACATCCATAACATTCAATTTTTTTTCAATTTTGCTTCTTCTTCTTCAACATCCTTTTAATTTATTTGTTATGAGGGTTATATACTCTTCATCTAGCTCTTCAACATATGAGCTATGGCATTTAAAAGTAGATTTGAGTGCTATCCTAATGTTTTTCTTATTTGTATCCTTAGATATGGATAAAGCTTCTCTATCCAAGCTCATCTCATAGCCATTGAGATTTCCCAGTAGCTCATCAAATGGCATGAACTTTAAATCCCTTGAATCTTTGAGAAAAGGGACCTTGCTAAGCCACTCCTTATGCAGATACCTTAGAATTTTCTTCACAAGTTCCTCATTAGTAAATGTCTTCCTAAGAGCCTTCATTTCTTTGATAATCTTAATGAATTGATCATACATTATTATGATTGTTTCATCAGGCTTTATAATGAATGTTTCATACTAGTCTCCATCTTATTTTCCTTAACTTGATATGTTCCCTAATTTGCAATCTCCAAGGCCTCCCAAATTTCTTAGTCAGTAGACTTCATGTTCACCTTGTTATACTCACATTAGTTTAAGACAAAAAAAACATGTGGATGGCCTTGTCATTGTCAGGAACTTGCCTTTTTTCTTTATTAGACATCTCATCAATGTCCTTTTTTATTTGAGTCCCATTAGCAAGTGTTTTCATTGGAGTGTATGAACCTTTCTCTTCAATTCTCTATAATTTATGGATTCATATACAAGAAAGTTATACATTCCACTCTTCCAATACTTATAATATATTTCATTAAAGAAAGGAGACATCACAACTGATTGTCCTTTCGGTCCATACTCATTTTGGGCTATGAAGATCGTGTCTCTCTAGTACTTAAGGTTCAAAAGAGGTCATGCTTTGATACCAATTATAAGAATGAGTGGCAGAAGAGGCAATCCAAGAGAGGGTGAATTGGGTTGTAAATAAAAACACAAACACACAAAAACACGAAGATTTATAGTGGCTCAAAAATGTGCCTACTCTATTCCCCAAGTTTCCACTTAGGCCTTTCTATTATTTTTCTAGGCTCAAGAACAAAACCTTACCTTTTCGGGCTAAGAAATAACCTTCTCTTCTCATGCTAAAGGACAACCTTTATAATCACCCTCTTTTATAAGGAACAAGAGAGCCAATCTTATCCCTTGGTATTTTTCTAAGTACAATGCCAACCCTTATAACCACTAGTAAGGATAAAACCAAACAACGTTAATGCCTTTTAATTAAGCAGTAAATACCTTTTTAGTGCTCAAGAAATCTTACTCTCAAAAGAGCAATAAAAATAATCCTCACTTTACCTAAATACAAAAACAACACTAAAGGTTTGCACAATGATCTTACTGAATGCTTATGAGTTGTTTACAAGTGTTCACAAAGTTTCACTAATCAATTTAGCCTTTTAAAAAGCTTTCTATATGCCCAAACTACAAAACTAACTATTAGAGTACTTAAAGTTAAGTTTGACAATTTTGAAACTTTTGTTCAAAACTAGGCGCTAGAGGAGACAACGCCTGTTATTTCTTATCAACACCCATTAAACTTGTAATGGATAGCTCCAATGCCCATTGTCAGTCATTCACACCCATTGACCTCAACTTCAACACCCGTTGGTTCGTGATGATCACTTGTTGTGGATTTCCTAAATAGCATGAACTTGATACTCTATTTTTCAAACTCTTACAACATGCTCTAATGCATGTTGAGCAATTCACAATGCCTATTTGAAAGTCCTTTAATGCCTATTGAGAAGGGCTAATGCCCATTTCGAGTTCTAAAAGCTTTAGCTCAAGTTGGAGCACTTTTAAGTGTCTGTTACAAATATGCAATGCTCGTTGTTAGTTGTATATCAATACCCATGGTGAGGTCTAATGTGTAAAACTCATCCTAGAGCACTTTTTTAATGCCCGTTGTGAAAGGATAATGCCCATTGAGAGGTCCAAAAGCTTTTAGGCATCTATAACACTTATTCATTGCTTATTAAACATTCTCCTAATACTCGTTGAAGAGTTCAATGCACATTGTTTATTCTTCAATGCCCATTGAATTTGCTCAATGTACATTGGAGACTTGCAACACCTATTGGAAAACATTATCACAATATTCTCCCCCTATGGGATGCAAAAACACTAAAATACAAATATTAAAACTTCTCAAGGTTTTGTCATTATTTTGTTATGATTCAAAGTATAAAGTAATATCAATGCCTTAGGGTCACATATTATTCAATCATTTTCCTCATTGACACAACAACACTATCTATTAATACACCGATATGGGGCAATAGAAAGTCATCTGTTAGGCAAGCCTTATTCAAATCCCTATAATCCCTAAACATCTTTACTCTCCCATCTTTCTTTGGTATCAACACTATGTTAGCTAGCCATTAAAGGTAGTATACTATATTTAGAAATTCGACATTCAACTATTTTTCCATTTCTTCTTTAAACAACTTAGTCCATTATAGCCTCATCCTTCAAAGTTTCTATTTTATTTACCTTATATATGGGTAGTTTAGGATATGATGATTTGCAATTCACTTGTCGACCCCCCACATATCCTTATTTGTCCAAGTAAAGACCTTATGGTACTTCTTTAATAGATACCCAAATTTCCTCCACTCCTCTAAAATAACATCATTAACAATGATCAAGATTTTTGAATTTTGCTATGTGGCAAGATTAAATGCAATGCTATGCAGAAAATTAATGTTAAATATGCTCATGAAATTATGCATTCTACACACACTGCCATTAAGAAACACATCACACAAGAAAGTAAATTCATCATTCGTTGCCTTAAACTTTAAAAGAAATGCACCATCATTTTTAAAAGGATTTGAAACAAGAACATCAGTAGTGTAACATCCTTACACTCATTAGTATTCTCACATGAACATATTCATTACATAAATGATTTGCAATTATATATGAACATATGCATTGGATAAATGATCATTTAGATATTTGAATTAGATAAGCATGATGATGACACTTGCACTATTGCATTTGGGACACTTGAACATAGATGTGATGTTTGTATAGTTGCATGATAAATTATCTTATATTGTATGCATGTTATACAACATAAATAATGGCATCTTAAAGTTTATTTAAAATTATAAAGAGTATAGAGGGATTAATAGATGGATGGAGGTGATGAAGGAGTGAAAAAAGGGACTAAAAGAGGAATATTGAACTACTAAACAATGGCAGTGAGACACCATGATTTTATCTTATTAGAGTAGGTATAAAACTTAAATTTCTCTTCCTTTAGAGCATATTTAAGAGGAAAAAAAATTAAGGGAGTGCAAAAAAAAAAAAAAAAAGAGAGCTAAGAAAGAAAGAAATAAAAAAAAGAGGAAGAAGAAAATGAAGAAAAGTAAGCTAGCTAGGAAGAAACCCTAGGCTTTTCTAGTTTTGGCAAAAGAGGTAAGTGATTTTATCTTTTTTTCATATGAAATTCCTCCCTCATGATATGTTAAATATGCATAATTAGCAAAAATTATTGGGGCATATAAGGTAGAGCTCATGTATGGAAGTTGAAGCTCAAGAGAAATAACAACTGATTGGGTTGGTTTTGTTATTAGAGTAGATTTTTTTATCCAAAATTTCATAATCGTAGAAGAGGAATTAGGGAAAGTGTAAGCCATGAAAGTTGTAGCTTTATGCCCCATCTAAATGTGTGTAAAACAATTTTGCTTAGTTTGGTGTATGTAAAGAGCTATGACTCCATCATTAGGGCTAGTTCAAAACCTACAAAATCTCCTCAGTTTGGTGGTTTTTATATATTTTAATGACCTTATGTGCTAATTTAGACAAATTGTAAAATATGAAATTTGTAGGGTTTTCTCCCCTCTCAATTATAGTAAAATTCGTTTTCTTAATTTATTGCATGGAAAGAGATATTATTATTTGATTGTGACTGACTTTGAAGTTCATGAAATATGTTCAATCACTTAGTTATGTTTTTTGAGAATTTTGATGACCGTAGTTTGGGTGATGTAACAAACTTAAAAGTTATATATTTATGTCTAATATACATTCTTATAAAATAGTTTTGCCAATTTGATCATGGTTGATGAGATATTGCTCTTCCATTGTGATTAATTCTCAATGTATTGAAATCTGCACACCCTAAGATTGGACATTTATTTTGGTAACCTTATAGACTGAATTAGACAATGTGTAAGACATAAGAAAAATGTTTTTTTTATGTGTTTTGTAACTGGTGGTAAATCAATTTTGCAAATGTATTAGTAAAAATTGAGATATGCCCAAGATTATAAGATCTGATTAGACTGAGATCACAATGAAACAGGGCAAAATTCAAAAATTCACCATATTTTCTATAAGCCTTGTATTGACCTGAACTTTGAACATGTTGTATCTTTATGTATAGTTTATGTAGAAAAATGAATCAAGTCTTTTAGATGATTATATCCATAGTTATCATTGTGAGAGTGCAGTAACGTCAAGTTACCATCCAATAACAATAAGATTAAATACTAGGTCCATTTGCATGAAATATGACCATTGTTGCATACCATGCTTGCAAACTCTTTTTGACATATAATGATATATGTATCAAATTGTGGGATCTCAACACATTGAGGAAGCCCATGAGAAAGGTCCAAATCTACCATAAAGTTTGGTCACATAAAAGGTGAGTAAAAGCCACAATTGGATTCTAATGTGTATGTGTGATGATTTTATGATATGGTTGTGTTCTATTATCTATATATGGATTTAATTATGATATTTTACATATGAATGCAAGTCAAGTGAGAATTATATGATCTTAATGATTACTTGGTATACCATTGTGAATGAACACTTGTGTATGGAACTAAAAGGTTATTGTGACTAGCTTTTTAAATACTTGTAAATCATTTTGAAAAGGGACCAATATGTCCAATTAGCACATGTTATTGATCAAGTGATTCACTTGCTATATGCTGGGCAATAAATCAAATGTTACATGAATCATATTAATTTCTAGGAGTTATGTTTGCTTTACAAGGTCATGACATAGTCAATCTATTGCATTTACACTAGCATAATCAATTTTTATACTTGTAATGCATCGTTATGGTATTTAATTATTGGTTGTACTATAAGAATCTGACTATTATTTTTATTCATTGAGTTGTGACTCACAAAATCTAATTATGTTTTTCAGATATTGAAGCATAAGTTTTTGGTATTTTGGAGCATAAAGTTTTATATATAGATACATGAAGTACAAGTCGTAGGCTAAATTCCAACTCTCTCTCTCTCTTTGTGTCATGTACATAGACCTAGATATGAATCAATTTATACTTACTAGCCTTGAACGTTAATTAACATATATGTACATTAAATACATGTTGGATTGTGTATGTATGATGAATTTAACTTTATGCATATAAATCATTGGACATGAATGTCGCGATTAGTAAATGAAAATGGTTGTTACAGTTTTTGGTATTAGAGTGGGGATAGGTTCCATATGGACATACATATGAAGATGGCATGACTTTTAGACTATTATGCATTATCATATGACATAGTCTTATATGTCTGTAGGGCATTTGTAGAGGGTAGTCATGGTAGTACCCTTGACTCACCAAGGAGTGGTGAGTCAACCAATTTGCATTCCATAGAAGCATTATACCAACCATTAAGAGATTAGCCTACGAATAGAGTTAGATCTCTTACACATTCTCATGCAAAACACATATCTCATAGGCAACCATGATATAGAACTAGCGAACCAATAGTGCACAGTCCAAAAAATCAAAGAGAAATATGGTATGACAAATTAAGAAAATAAGATGCAGTTGACTTCAATTGTACCATAGATCTAACAATGGTAAAGACATAACTAACAAGATAATAGAGAGTTTTGAATTTGATAAAATGCACACCAGAAGAAATGTTTGTTTATGCAAAGAAGCTATTACAGGGAGATGCATATGATTGGTGTGAAACCATTCCAAATAGTGATGTCAGCTTTTAATGCTTACATGGAATGATTTTCTTTGAGTTCAAAAATAATTACTTGCTAAACGTGTACAAAGATGATAAAATAAGGGATTTTCTGAATCCAAAATAATGGGAGATGACTATAGCCAAGTATGAGGTAAAATATAAACAATTATTTATCTCATTATACGTCTTTTATGATGGCTACTGACAATGATAAATATCAAAGTTTGAAGACAGACTGAGATATGAGATCAAAAGTAAGATAACAGCTATAGATCTTGAAAGTTATACCAAGCTAAAAGTAGTTGCAATTAGGGTGAAAAGATTAGAAAAAGAAATAATAGAGTAACATATAAAAAATGGGCTTATTGAGATTAGGAGAGATTTTAACAAAAAGAAAGGTAAACATTGAGATTATATGCCATCACAGTCCAATGCTAGGGGTGATTACTCTAGCTATAAAGGTAAGGGATTAGGAGTTTCATCTTATGCAGGCAAAGGTCAAGGCCAAGTTATTCAACAATGACCCTTGTGTGTACATTGTGGCAGGCAACATATGGGTGAATGTAGAAAATTGACTGATGGGTGATAACTTTATGGGTCTTTTAATAATATGCATAGAAATTGTTCTAAAAGATCTAAAATGTCAGAAGTAGCAGAGGTAAAGCTAAATCAAAATCCATAATTGAAGTTTCAAAAATAAGTGGAGTTGGAGTATCATTTGGCAGGGGCAAATGCAGAGGTAGAACAACCATAGCTAGCTAAGGTATGAGCAAATCAAAAGGTTTGAGTTTTAGACCCTTAACACAAGCCAGAGTATTTGTCATGACTAGGTAAGAGGCCATCACTACTCTATAAGTTATCACTGGTAAAATTTTTCTCCATGATTTAGAAGTTAATGCCTTAATTGATCTTGGCTCTATATTTTCATTCATATTATTGAACATGACATCCTAATTATGTAGTAAGCATCAACCTTTAGGTTTTAATCTATGTTTCAATACTCATTTGAGAGGCGTGATGATTGGGATAAGATATGTCGTGATTGTGTGATTCACATTGATGACATTGAGTTGAATGTTGATGCTTTGAGTAGAAAATCAAGAAGTAGTGTAACTCATTTACAAGTATTTCTATTGTCTTATTTAGTTCAGTTACAAGCTATAAATGTGAAACTAAACATACAAAAAAATGGAGTATTGATTACTACTTTTCAGGTGAGACTACTGTTATATGATTAAATTAAAGAAGCACAAGGCATGGATCTAAAGTTACAGAGAATAATTGAAATGGTAAAATGGTGAAGACATGTTGATTTTAATATTCAAAATGATTCCTTAATATTGGGTTATCATATTTGTATGCCTAATGTTGACAGCTTACAAAGAGAAATCCTAAAAGAAACACATAATGCTCCATATGCCATGCATCCAGGAATGGTGAAAGTGTATAATACATTGTAATCTCATTTTTGGTGATCGAGAATGAAGAAAGATATATCAGCCTATGTTTCAACATGTTTGACTTGTTAGCAAATCAAAATAGAACATCAAGCACCAGCAAGAAAATTAAAACCATTGGCAATTTCAGTTTGGAAATGGGAAAGAATAACTATGGACTTTGTATATGGGTTACTGAGAACTTTAAAGAAGAATGACGCTATCTGGGTGATCATCAATCGACTAACCAAGTAAGCTCACTTTTTGCTTATTTGATGGGGGTAATTCACTTAAGCACTTAGTCAAGAAATATGTGGATTAAATTGTCAGATTACATGCCATTCCAATGTCTATTATATCATATAGAGATCCATAATTTACATCCCGATTTTGGGTCAGTTTGCAACAAGGTTTGGGTACTAAGTTGACTCTCAGTACTACTTTTCATCTTCAAATAAACAAGAAATCAGAAAGGACAATTTATGCACTTGAAGACATGTTTCGAGCTTGTGTGATAGAGTTCAAAGGAGCATTGGATGAATATATTGCCTTGATTTAATTTGTTTATAATAATTATTATCATAGCATTATGAAGTTAGCCCCATACGAAGCATTATATAGAAGAAAATGTCAAAGTCCTATCTAATGGGTTGAAGAAGGGATGTATGTTTTAAAAGGGCCAAAACTAGTGCAAGACACTATGGACAAGGTGAAGGTAATTAAGAGCAAAGTTAAAACAATAAAATACAGGCAAAAGAGCTATGTAGAGTAACGTAAAAGGGAAATTGAATATGAGCTGGGAGACAAAGTGTTCCTTTGAGTTTCACTACAGAAAGGAATAATTCAATTTGGCAAGAAAGGGAAACTAAGTTCTCGATACAAAGGGCCATATGAGATCCTAGAAAGAATTGGTCCATTGACTTATAGGCTAACACTACCACTAGAGATGGCTTAGATTCATGATATATTTCATATGAGTATGCTCAAAAAGTATCGGTTTAATCCTACACTTATATTTAGGGATTCCATTATAATAATTGCAGATGATGTAAGTTATGTTAAAAAACTAATGAAAATCATTGGTTATAAGACAAAACAGTTACAAAATTAAGAAATCCTTTTAGATAAGGTAATATAGAGAAACCACTCACGATAATAGGCTATATGGGAAACCAAAAAGAACATGAAATGACAATATCCACATTTGTTTATAGGTATTGAATTTCAATGATGAAATTATAAGAGGGGAAGAAATGTAACATCCTTATCCACTTTCATTAGCATTCTCACGTGAACATATTCATTGCATAAATGATTTTCAATCCTATATGAACATATGCATTAGATAAATGATCATTTAGACATGTGAATTTGATAAGCACGACGATGTCACTTACACCATTGCATTTGGGAAACTTGAACATAGATGTGATATTTGTATAGTTGCATGTCAAGTTATGGTATATTGTGTGCTTGTTATAACATCATAAATAATGGCATTTTAGTGCTTATTTAAAAATATAAAGAACATATAGGGATTAATAGATGAATGAAGGTGATGAAGGACTTAAAAGGAGAGATTAAAAGAGGAATATTAAACGTCTAACAAATGGTGGTGAGAAACCATGATTTTATCTTATTAGAATAGGTATACAATTTGCATTTCTCTTCCCTTAGAGTATATTCGAGAGGAAAAAATGTGAGGGGGTGCAAAAAAAGGAAAAAAATAAAGAAAGAAATGGGAAGAAGAAGAAGAAGAAGAAGAAAAGTGATTTAGATAGGAAGAAACCCTGAGCTTTTCTAGTTTTAGAAAAAGCAATAAGTGATTTTATCTCCTTCCCATATGAAATTCCTCCTTCATGACATTTTAAACAAGTATGATTAGTAAGAATTATTGAGTATTTGAGGTGAAGATCTTGTATGGAATTTGAAGCTCCAAAGAAATAACAACTGATTGTGTTACTTTAGTTAATAGAATAGACTTTTTCACCCATGATTTCATAGCCATAGAAGAGGAATACAGGAAAGTGTAAGCCATGAAAGTTATAGCTTTATGCCCTATCTAAATGCATGTAGAACAATTTTGCTTAATTTGGTATGTATGAAGAGTTATGGCTCCTTTAATAGAGCTGGTTCATAACCTACTGAAATCTGCTCAGCCTGACTATTTTCATATATTTTGATGACCTTATGTACTAATTTAGACGAAGTGAAATTTATAGGGTTATATCTCCTCTAAATTTCTATAATTTTTTTTAATTATTGTGTGGGAAGAGATATTACTCTTTAATTGTGACTCACTCTGAATTTATGAAATTTGTTCAATCTATTAGTTCTGTTTTTCAAGAATTTGATGGCTATATAATGAGAATTTGATGTTGCAACAAACTTAAAAGTTGTATATAATATACATGGCTATGAAATAGTTTTGCTAAATATATCATGGATGATGAGATATTACCCCTTCATTGTGACTAATTCTTAATGTGCCAAAACCTATTCACTCTAAGTTGTCCATTTATTTTGGTAAACGTATAGATGAATTAGACAATATCTAAAACAATAAAAAAAATGTTTCTTTATGTGTTTTGTAATTGGTGGTAAAGCAGTTTTGCAATTGTATCAATAAAATTTGAGATATGCCCAAGATTGTGAGATCTGATTAGAATGAGATCACATTGAAATATGGTAGAATTCAAAAATTAACCATACATACGCCTTATATTGGCATGAATTTTGAACATATTGTATTATTATGTGTATAATTTGTGTAGAAAAAAATAATAAAGTCATTTGGATAGTATATCCATAGTTATTTCTATGAGAGTGCAATAAGGTCAGACTGCCATATAAGAATAATAAGCTTAAATATTAGGTCCATTTGTATGAAACATGGCCATAGTTGCATATCATGCATCATTTTGACATTTTATAATGACATATGTATCAAATGCTAGGATCTCGACACATTGAGGAAGCCTAAGAGAGAGGACCAAGCCTACTATAAAGGTTGGTCGCATCCAAGATGAGTAAAAACCATAATTGGATTCTAATGTGTATTTGTGATGATTTTATGATATAGTTGTGTTCTATTATGTGTATATGTGATTGAATTGCGACATTTTACATGTGAATACAAGTCAAGTGATAATTATATTATCTTAATAATTACTTGGTATACCATTATGAATGAACACTTGCATATGGAACTAAAAGGATGTTGTGACAGACTTATCAAACACTTGCAAATCACTTGGAAAAGGGACTACTATGTCATAATGGCACATGTTATTAATCGAAAGATTCACTTGTTATATGCTGACCAATAAAATCAAATGATATTTGAATCACATGAATTATTGGGATTAGTGTTTGCCTTGCAGTGTCGCGACAAAATCAATCTATTATATTTGTACTTACACAGATAATTCATATACTTTTAATGCATCTTGATGATATTTGATTATTGGTTGTGCCATAAGAGTCTAATTATTATTATTTTTTTCATTGAGTCATAACTCACCAAATTGTAATTATGTTTCTTAGATACTGAAGCATAGTGTTTAGGTACTTTGAAGCATAAAGTTGTGCATATAGATACATGGAGCACAAGTCATTAACTGAATTCCTACTCTCTCTCTCCTTATGTCTTGTACACATATCTAGAAAGGAACCAGTTTATGGTCACCAGCCTTGAACATTAGTTAACATACATGTATATTAAATACACATTGGGTTGTGTATGTATGATGAATTAACCTTTTATGCATATGAATTTTTGGACATAAATGCCATGATTAGTAAATGAAAATGGTTGTTATAAGCAGTATAGAGAATAACGACTTCTTCCGGCATCACTTCTTTATGCAAGTTAGCAAAAGTTTCTTCCGACATGACTTCTTTATGCAAGTTGGCAAAAGCTTCTTCCATTAAATGCTTCACCCCTTCGACCTTTTGCTCTTTACCAATTAAAGCATTAAGATCATCACCCTATTCCGAATCCTATTATTTGTCTTCTATACAACCTTAACTACCTCTTTAAAGTCTTATCCTATATGGTTATCCCTCAACTTGATTTTCATAAAGCTATCCCAAAAGGTCACCCATCTAGATCAACTTGATCTTTTGCCTCTCGTCATCACCCATGTCTTCGATGGAACTCATAATCATGTTTTCAATATCCACTAGAGTTAATTTGTTGTATGTACCCTTGATGAACTTACACAACCTAGTGTATCCCTATTATGGATCCATAAGAGGGGCTTCTTTATTAGTAATCCCAGACTTCTCCTTCATGAAATTGACATTGATAGACTTAAAGTATTATTCCAGGGAGTATCGTTCTCCCTCGTCTGATGAGAGCTTTTTCGTACCATTCCAAGGTCACGTAGTATGAGGGTCATACAAAACTACATATTGATTAGACTTTTAGCTATCCTATTTTCTCATAACATGTTTACCTTTCTTCTTCATTTTCTTATTCTCATGCTCCTTTTCTAATGAATTGTGATAATTTTGATTGCCTAGTTCACTGACATCCATTTGGAAAAAGGCCTTCTCAAGTTCTTCTATGTGATAGCTTGATGATTTCTCATTCTTAATAGCCTATTGCTCATCCTTTATAGTGACTTTCCCTTCCATCATAAAGAAATTAGATAACAGCCCACGAGGATCCCCTACGTCTACCTTTGACCCTTCACCATGGAACCCCAATCCTTTCTTCATAGTTTGCATAAGAATCTCTTAAAATTTTGATATACTAGTAGAATTCTTCCCTAACCCCTAGTCATACAAAAAGTTCATGTTTTCATAATACTCATCTATCAGTTATGCACCATAGGCCAATAAGTGTAATGATTTTTTTTTTTAATAATGTCATGGTACCAATTTTATTAAATATATCTTTTATATTTTTTTACAACTAAATTATAGATTCCATGAATAGTTAATTCTACCTAATGTCATTAAGTATGTAAGTTGATAGTAAAACCTTTATGCATAAATAATCCTATTATAAATTATCCCTAGTAAGTCATTATTGTTGGGATAATAATGAATGAAGACTAGTATGTTTTGAATGATGACTATGTTTTACTAATCATGTATATGTGATATTAAGTTAAACATATAGATACATGTTTAATAAACACTATATTGGACCGACCCTCTATGAGAACACTATATGGATTAATAGTAATAAGTGGTTCTCATGCAGTAGTATTAACTTAATCCTCTGACCTGAAAATTACTATAGATTCCAATATGATGAAAACTATTTTTTGATATAATCTAACATTATCTTTAATTGGATGATCATAAAAATAATATTGGACATGAAGTAAATCATATAGAGGAATATGAGTATGCAGTAAATCATATAGAGGAATATGAGTGATTGAGAAAAAATTTATCCCTCATATATTTTTATGAGAAATATATCTTTAAGCCCTTCAATATGTTAGACTAAAGAGATTGCATGGCCATGTGGTAATGAATTAATAAAGATTTCCAATGTCATTTCACATCAGTCTACTTAGAGATCGAGAAAGAATTGAACTATATAAGGACGACATGATCCATGCCTTATGTTTAATTAAGATATGATGTGGCAAATGATTATAATACTATTTGTGAAATAGTTTAGGTCATATTGTTGACCTTCACATAATTAAGGTAGTCATAATCTTGCTAGAGGCCACTTATGCCTTGTGGGTTAGAAATAGGTTTTGGGTCACTGCTCACATTATGTGAACCTATAAGGTCGCACACAGAGAATAGGCCCAAAATAAAATTGTGCTTTTTTTTACTACTCTCTCTATTTATAATTAAGATAATTAGAGATATGATCTAAATTGTTATATATATATATATATATATATATCCATAAGGGTTTTATGCACGGAAGAGTTTATTCACGTTTTTCTTCAAAAAACATAAAAAAAAAAAAGAGAGAAAAAAACCTTAATGCTAGCACACCCATGTTTTGGAAGTAACATACTCGTGTTGATACCTAGTAAGGGCAGTCATCTTTTTAGTGAAGCCTTGATTTGACTTCAAGCTCAAGGTAATGTGTTACCAATGTAAACCCCCTTTTGGCCTTCCTATAGATCTGTCATTTTTTGCATGGATTAGTGAGATTCACATCCTTTCCTTTAGATTTAATCAAATCACATGGATCCTTAATGGGATTCTTTATAAAATAGCTTTATTATTTCATTGTTTTTGTTCTATAAATTTGAACATATGACCTTGAGGTCAATCCATTTATTAATGTTTCCTACAACCTAAAACCCTTAAAGGTGTACAACAACTACAATTAGTGCTAACGTAATCTCTTCAATCTCTATATAGATGGTAACAATCTCACCTTATAAGGAATCTTAACTTTCTTATGAATAGTGGAAGGTACACCACCAATAAGATGATATCATGGTCTTACCATTAAAAGTGAGAAAGTGATAGGAAAGTCTAATACTGTAAAATCTACCATCATCTTTATGATCCCTATTTTCATTAGGGTTTTAAACACCCTTGAAGTTGGCCTCTTACTATCATCATAGGCCTAAATGATACAATCAAAGTCTTTCAAATTTTCTTCAAACAATCGAAACTTTTGCATGAATTTCAAGGGATAAGTGTTAATCTTTAACCCATCATCAACCATCACACATGGAGTGTGCTTCCCTTTTACGTCAGTCCTAATAAATAACTCTAGATTGTGATCCCTTCCTTTTGGATACAAGCCTTTGTCCAAAAAGGTGATCTTTATTTTATGGGTGACTAGAGCAGTAACATTTTTTGGAGTGACTTTACTAGAAATGATCTGGTTGGACAAAGCTCTAATAATAGATTTCTTATGCTCTTGAGAAGTAATAAGCAATTCCTATACACTATCTGAGTGGTGATTCTTTAACTATTTACTATAAGGTTGTCATCCTCATTTTCTTTAAAAAAAAGTTCATTTGACTTCTTCTTAACATTTGGTACCTTGAAAGCTTCCCCATTATGTTAATATTTCTTGCTTTAAGTTACATGGTTCATTTGCTTCCCTTCATTTTCTTCCCATAGTTTGATCATCCTTATCACTCTTGGCTCTTCTATCTTCTCATCTAAAATTTTCCAGGGATAGATACTATAAACCATGATAGCAAGATCCTTTAGTACTTATTGGAAAGTGACCATAACAACCTCTTTAGGTACCCTAAAATCTATCATAAATGTTCATTGATTAGGAGGTGGAACTTTATGATAGTTCAAGAGAGGGTTTCCTTTTATATTCAATCTCCATTGAGTTTGGTAGAACAATCAACTTGTTGTCAATGAGCTCTTGAATCTTATGTCTCAACCTGTAATAGACATCGGTATTGTGCCCTGTAACTTAATGAAAGCCATAATAGACATTGGCATTATATCCCTTAGGCAGTAGATTGGGAGGTGATCTTAGTGCTAAGGGCTTCATTACCCTCTTCTTCTATAACTTCTCAAATGTCTTAGACAGGGAAATACCTAAATTTATAAACTATCTTAAAGCACTAACTACATTTCCATTAGTCGTTTCACCACTTCAGCTTAAGGCTATGATAAGGCACTTATTTTCCCTTCGTATTATCTTCTTAACTCATACAACAACTCTTTAGCTCTCAAATGATCCTTTCGAAGGACCTCAAAATTCCTTACCAGCATGTCCTTGATTATAGTATTAATATCAAGTAATGCCTTCTTAATAATTATCCAAACTTGTTCTCTCTCAGTGGGCTTAGTAATGGCTTTGGTGGCCATCTTCTTCCACCTCCTGATGTAGTCATTGATGCTTTCACTAGTCTTATGCTTCAAAGACCCTAAATCTTGTAGTGTGACTTCTAAGTTTGAATTACATGCATAGTATTCTCAAAAAGTTTTGTCAACTTTTTCTTATCCTCCTTAATAGTCTTTGGTTGATCAAAATACCAAGTCTTAGCAAACCCTTCCAATGGTAACTCAAAAAGCTCTAGCATAACGTCTATTAGCACTTAAGTAGCCTTTATGACTAGTATATATGCGCGAATATGGTTCTTAGCATTCTGAGTTCCTATACGCTTTAAGAGCTTATGCATGTAGAAATTACCTAAAAGGTTCTAAAGCCTCAATATCTACTTTCATTTCTAAACATTTGACACCTAGGGCCTATTGAATTTTCTCTATTTGTTTAGTAAAGTCGTTGAATTGAGTGCTCTCTTTCTCACTCTCCAAGGGTTTTCTTATGATACTCTTTCATCCCAAATAAATCATCATCAATTACCGCAGGCTGGGGTACTTTTATCAGCGTTTTTCTTTTATCTTTCTTACTATCAGAGGTGTCCCTTTTTTTCAAAATCACATTGATGCGCTTGTTCACAATGTCGACAATTCCTTCTTCCATCTTGCGATTGAATTCGATCGTCATCTTATCTAAGACTTCTGATGGAATGATTAGTTTCATGATTGGATCAATTCTTTGGCTTGAACTTGGAGTCTTACTTTTACTAGCAAGTCGATTACCTATTCATTTCTATAAGGGCTTAGATGGAGTTGTAATGGCTATAAGACTAGGGTTATTACCATGATGCATATATAAGTAAACAATGCATGTATGCATGATAAGTGTGGTATGCATATAATATTTGTAAAAGATCCTTTTTACCTTATTCCCCCTAAACATAAGGTTTAAAGGCTATTTTCTTGGTAGGTTCTCATTCACCAATAAGGGGTGAAGAATGTGCTCGACCACCTCGGACTAAGAGATATAGAGATATGGATGTATATAACCATAAAATCTCCTTTACACAGTAGGGTATGAGATACGCGAATGTTTACACAAGGGGATATTTACATAGGGATAGTAGAATAATATTGCATTTATATTAAGGGATACCTAATCATGTTTCTTGAAATACGTCAACCCTTCATTTAGAGGAGAATGCATGTAATAGGGTGTCCTACTTCAAGAAATTATTGTATTCTACATGTGCTTATTGGTTGATAGGGTTCTTGTAATTGATGGCTCATATTAGCTTGGGAGGAAGTTATCATGACCTCTCATTCAATATGCCTAAATGTACTAGGCTCATGAGTGATGATTCTTCCTTGTAATCTCTTAGGCCTGAGTGGAGCTTGAGTCGCAAGCTCAGAAGTCCCTCAATTTGTCGAAAGGCATACCTAATGCAAGTGGTGAAGTATGGGGGCTACATGAATGCAAATGGACTTTATTAATAACAAGTTTAAAATGTTGAAATGAACTAATGATTAGACATGAAGTCAATTTTGAGACCCCAGTGGAGTGGACATTATGATCGTCGACTATTTTTTAGGGTTATGCTCAAATGAGTGGAATCTCATTTGCAACTCCATCCTTTTATTGGCCATCAGGGGATTGACAGGATAAAGGGTTTTTACATTGGCAATGACCCTAAGATGTGGCACATATTTGGATCATCAAGGGATCCTTTAGGCCTTGTACAAGTTCAAAGCCCTTATGTCCAAAGAGGTGGTCATCAGAGGACAAAAAAAATGGGATAATACATTGCTATTACCCCTAGGAATTATGGAGTAGCCACCCTACTTTAGTTGGGAAAAGAATCTAGGAAAGGCAAAATATGAGCCTAAGCTAACTTAGTTAGAAGGCCAATTTTGTCTCTACCCAATCAAAGATTGATTTCAAAATTTGGGTATGGCTTGGAAAAGAGATTAGGCACCCTCAAACTGTATAAATATTGGGATCTAATGTTCAGGCATCTTTAATTCACTTTTAACATCTTAACCATGTTATTGATTAGTCCAATTTAACAACCCTAAGCAAGCCTCTATTGCAATCAAATCAAGCAAACCAAGTTGATAAGGGGATGGGGATAATCCATCATGGCAAAAAGAGTGAGATGCATATCTATACATCCACATTGTATATAATCATCTCAAAATGGAAGGGGCCAAATCACATGAAATAGGGATTAACATGCATATCCATATATCCATAATAAATGATGATCCATAATCTCATAGGACAATTATCAATACCAAATTTATGGTCTAGATCGAGCAAAACATCTACATTAAAAAAAAATACATAGGTTAGTAAATAAAAGAAACATAAGATAAGTAAAATGAACAAAAAGTAAAATAAACAAGTATAAATCATATTACCATATCTCCCATGCAAAGGTACCTAGGCATGTTCCTAAGTCCATAATGAACACATCCCAACATCATAAGAGAAGTAATTTAACATCAAAATGCAAACACATGCATCATACAAAGTAAAGAATCATAAACATGTCATGCAAAGCACTTGAAGGATTTAAGTGACCTAATATAATCATTACAATAGGGGGGTCTAAAGGTTAATAAATCCTCTCCCTTTATAACTCACAAATAGCATGGCTTCTATATGCACTACTAAACATCACATGGGTTAGAATGTCCATCAATAAGGATTAAGACTACAAGCCAAAGCACATGGCACTACTAAACATCACAAGGATTATAATTTCCATTAATAAGGATTAAGACTACAAGCCAAAACACATGCTAAGTAACATAAGTAAAAGGTAAACTAATATGTTACTCTCAAGGTCCTAAAAGTAAGAAACCCCTCACTTGATTACTATAAAACTAGATTAATATAAAAACTTAAAATTATCTTCCAAGCAAAATATGAAAAAACTTAGAACATGATCATAATGTATGCTATGAAAATCACTTAAGACTTGTTCAAATTTCAATTTTTGAAGTGAATAGGGGTCTTATGCCATTAGGCCTCATTTTATAATTGCCAATGGAACTAGAATACCTCATGAAAAGCAACTTTGAAATAGAAGAATCCAAATGAAGAAATAGGATCTTACAACGTTATCCTTGAGAAGCTAGGTTGTATAACCCATTATGACGGTTACATAGCCCAGTAGGTGGGCTGTACAACCTTCTCAATTTTTTGGTTTTCAAAATAAAGAAAAAGAAAAAGAAGAAGAAGAAGAAGGGGAAATGGGGGGAGTCTCTAGATGCCTTTGTATGTTCTTTACCTTCATAGGCTTATTAGATGATTTATATCCTTTAAAATGCTTAGGGAATGAATAAGAATATAAAGATTAGGCCTTGTTCCACCTTAGGAATGGATGGAATAACCTTAGGTTTTCATGTTTCTATGTTAGGTATTGTTTATGGAGAGATTTTGGCAAAGTAACACTAGGGTTAGCTAAGCCTCTCCCTCCTATTTAAATGGAGAGGTATTACAGATGATATATGGGTACAATAAAGCCAAAAATGGTTTTAATTGTAAGATGTCCATATCTAATTATACAAAAGGAGATGGATCTCTTGAGATTAGGGTTTTCACGTTGGATGTATAACCAAGGTTGGGTTGTACATATAACATTTAGGGTCGTACAGACCAAAAGTTTAAAAGGGAACAAATTCAAGAAGGTTCCCCTGCTAGGGTTTATGGTAAGGTTGTATAGCATAATTGTGGGTTGCATAGCATTGGTTAATGGGTTGTACAACTAAAATAAATGGGTTGTACAACCCATTAATCTAGGTTGGCAGTTTAGCCTTAGCTTATACTTAGGCTTGGGTTGGACTTTGGCTTGGCGATTGGGCTTGCTTTTAGGCTTTCATTCCTTTTTGTTTGGCAGTTTCACCTTGTATTTTAAGGAATATGTTCAGTGACTTTCATCATTGAGCTTTGCATCTTGAGGCTTAGAATTTGATGCTTGCACCTTACTCTTTCTTCATTTAACAATTCCTTTTTCATTATATGGGAAAATTCTAGTGATTTTCATCATCGAGCTTGCATCCCTAGGCTTAAAATTTGGTGCTCACAAGAGATATCGAGAAAAATAGCTTCTTCTAGTATATCAATATGAGTCTTTTCAGCCTCAATCTTCTATTTTTTCTTTCTCTTTCTTTCCATGAACTACCATAGTTATAACATCTAGGTCATTATTTGCTTGTGTAGAACCTATTTCTTCTTTAAGCTCAACACTAGCCATGGTCTTTATAACTTCTTCAAAATCCCTCTTTATCTAATCATCTCCCTGAGATTATGATAAAACTTTTCCAATGAGCCATCCCATCAGATTCAATCTATTCAATTCCTATCACTAGCTTTCTGTCATTCCACTATCTACATCCTTAATGAAATTCACAATCATATTTTTGATATCATTTAGATTTATTTAATGAATTTGCATAATCTAATATGCTCCCATTCTAGTCCATAAAAGGCACATCTTACTTTATCAAAACATGATATTTCTTCTTAAGAACTTCTATAGCTGCCTAAAAGTGCATCTCTTCTAAGTACTACTGATGCCCTTTATCAGTAAACTTCGTTTTGCCATTCATAGCTAAGTGGTTAGAGGACCACACAATGCTGCAGGCTGATTAAATTCTTAGATTATTTATACTTCCACCACCTGCTTACCCTTCTTCTTTTCCCTCTTATTCTCACCTTATTCATCTGATGAATATTGTTAGGTTAGATAACTTGCTTCCCCTTAATCCATTTGAAAGACCTATTTTTTAAGACCATCCATAGAGTAATCTTCCACTTGTTTCTTAACCTCCTCGACAAGCTATTCTCCAATTTTACTAAGTCTCTCTCATTCCTTGATGAAGAAATCAAACAAAGGCCCATGTAGATCCCTTAACTCTAGTTTTTTATCTCTTCCTTAATATTGCAACCATATTCTAGTGGTTTTAATGAGGATTTTTTTAAAAATTTGACATATTAGTAGAGTCCTCCCCTAGCTCTGGGCTTTGCAGAAAGTTCATATTCTTCATAATACACATTATCCTTAGGTTAACCCATTTGTCTATAACCATAACAACTCAAAATCCTTTGAGATGTGGTGACTATACTTAAAGTGGACACAATCTACCCAATCTCCACACATCTTGTCATGACCTCACCTTGGTAGGGGATTTTAACTTTCTAATGTAGAGTGAAGGGTACACCACACAACGGATGATACCACAACCTTCTTAGTAATTGTGAGAAATTAAAAAGGATGTCTAACACTATAAATTCCACCATTATCTCCATAATACCTATCTTCACTGTGGTCTTAAACACTCCAACTGCTAGTGTGATGTTCAATTACTAACCATTCCTAAAGCAAGTGCATTAACTCGTTCATAAAGCATGGAGTACTAAAGTTACATAACATCATTAAAGTTCTCTCATACCATTCCATTAGCATTGAAAGACCTTTCTTTAATTGTTTTGAATGCTATGTATCATGTATCACAATATAGCAACTATTTATAACAAAATATACATGGCTAAGCAAACCAAAATACTAATAGGTTGCATACTAGCCTAACCTCTATCAGACTACTAGATAACAACTTCAAAATGTCAATTGGATGCAAACTCTAGTCCACTCTTCCTGAAATAAAATTTATTACAAAGGAGTGAGCTTGCATACTCCATAAATAAATACATAATGATACTTCAAGCATAAATAACATAATAAACATTTAAATATAAATAACTCATCATCTCATTCATGCATGAAATAAAGATTTTTTAATCTTTAATACTACATAAGCTATCAAATATTATTATCACACTGATTGTTATTTTTTATTGCCAAATAGCCTATAGGATATTATTGTCGCATAGGTTGTCAATTGTTATTGCTACACTGGCAATCATATTTTGTTGCCACATATGCTATCATATTTTGTTGCCACAAAGGCTATTAAAGGTTGATGCCCCATAGGCTATAGATCATCACCACACAAGCTATCAAATGTTGCTACCACATAGGTTATAATATATTATTTATTGTGTAACAATTATCAAGTAATGGTCCTTTTGCAAATCATATACAAATCTAACAAAATTTTTGCAATAAAATGACTAATAGTAATACCCATCAACTTTGGCAATCCATATCACAACATACTTTCATTCTTAAGCCACAACATATAAATATCTCATAAGAATAAACAATTCATGAATATAACAATTCTTTCTTCAAAGTGCTCATCAATATCATCTTATTAAACAATAATGCATCCAAAGAGTATAAGTTCATAGCATTTAATAAAACACATGTTTAAGTACCATTAGCTAATTATTTACCTCATTCTTCAAGTTATTAAGTTGTGGGTGGTCCCAACTTACTTTAAATATTATCTTCAATGCCTTGATGACCTATTTCAATGCAACAAATCAATCCATGATGATAAAATAAGATTTTTATCTAAATATGCATGTATGCTCTTATCATGACCTTAGTAGGCTATTTTTATAATTACTTTTACCCCACGAGTCCAAATGACCTGATTCCTTTTTTAATTAAACTAGACATATATGGATATAACATATCCCAAATTCTATCTAAAGAATGAACTACACAATTTATGGTAAATTTTAAAATGTTTCCCTAATCATATTGCAATTATATGCTAAATAGTCCTATATACTTGGTCGCATCTCAAAATTAAATGAAAAAATGATTTAGATACAATTACGTAACATATAACTAAACATTTTTCATTTTTAACACATGTTCCAATTCAGCTTCTAAGGTCCTAAAATGAAAGGATCAATCTTAGACTTTATAGGCATGGGCAGGTTTAGGATAAGCCCAAATCAAGGAGCCATATCTCTTAGCACCCAAAATATTAAGTAAAACTACTTTATTTGCTTTTAGAAAATATATAAGGCTACAACTTTCATATTTTTTAGTTCACTTAATTCCCATTATGACCCCATAAATTTATTGTAAAACAAAACTAGGAGTTGAGCAAGTTTCAACAATAATCGATCACAATCAAGGGGCCATATCTCTTCACACATAACTTATTTAGCAAAATTGTTTTACAGGCATTTAGATGAGGCATAAACCTAAAGCTTTCATGCTTTTCCCTTTGCCTAATTCATCTCTTAGGGTTATGAAATCTTGGGTGCAACTGTGTGCCTTGAAAACTGAATTAAAGGAATCCAACTCATATTCATTATCAATAACTTCTCATATATGAATCCTAACTACAATTTCCTTATAAATTTCGCTAATTGCTTGTGATTAATATGTCATGGAGGAGAAATTGCATGGAGGAACAAATGTGAAATCTCATACCTTTCACCAAAGCTAGAAAATCTTAAGATTTCTTCCTAGGTAACTTATTCTTCTCCCTTATTCTTATTCTTCTTCTTTCTTTCTTTCTTTGTTTCTCAACTTCTTTCTTTCATTCTTTATTTATTCTCATTATTCTGCTGTAATTTTCCATTTTCTCCTCTCTCACCAGCTCGTAATTATAGAGAATTCCAATTTGTATTCTTATCTTAATAAAAAAAAATATTGATGGCATGCTCCTATTCGTTGAAAGTTGAAATTTTCTCTGTTAGTGCCTTTTCTTCACTCCTTCATCACCATCATCCATTTACCAATCAACATATGTCCATTATACTTTTAATAAGTTCTAAAACACCATTATTTTAAAAACTATAACACACACTACATATGATAATTTTCCATTCCACTATGCAAACATCATATTTATATTCAAATTCCTCAAATGCAATAATGTAAGTGTTATTGTCATGTTTACGCTATGTGACACATATATTCAAATATAACATAATTAAAATGCATATGAATTAGGTTGAGAATGTTACAACTAGCCTCTTACTATCATTGTTTATCTGAATTATGATGTTCGATGCTTCTAAATCCTTATCTGACACTTTGAACTTATGTAATAACTTTAAAGGCATGTGTTAATTCCATATCCATTGTCCACCGTCACATACAAAGTTCACCCCCCCTTTTACTTTAGCTCTAATGAATAAAGCCAAATTATGATCCATCCTTTCGAGAGGCAAGTCTTTATAAAAGAAGGTAATCTTGGCTTTATTGGTGACCAACAACACTGCATTTTTGGTGCTACTTCCTTCAAGACTATTAAGCTCAATAGCTCTTCAATGATGGTCTTCTTATGCTCTCGAGAAGTGATGAGCAACTCCCATACACTAATATGTGCTAGTATTGACTTCAACTGCCTGTAGATAGGGTTCTCCTCTTCCTTCTTCTTTAGTATAGGCCTATCCACCTCCTTTCCAATTCTCTAATCCTTTAGGGCTTCCTAGTCTAAATATTATTTCCCACTTTTGGTTACATAAATCACTTGCTTCTATTCGTTCATTACTTTCTTCCTATAACTTAATCAACCTTCCTCTTTTCACCTCTTCGGTCTCCTAATCTAAACTCTCTAAAGGATTGATGATGCACATAACAATTGTAACTTTCATAAAAGACACCTATTTAATAATATCCATGACAATTTCCTTAAGAATTCTCAAAATCTCTCATAAATATCCCTTAATTTGGTGGTAGAGCATTATAATAGTTTGGGAGAGGATTCCTTCTTATATATGGCCTCTTAGAATTTGGTGAGATAATCATCTCGTTGTTAATGACATTATAGATCTCATGTCTTAGTAAGAAATAATCTTTAGTGTTGTGCTTGGATTCTTAGTGGTATACATAATAGGCATTAGAGTCATATCCTTTAGATAGTAGATTAGGAGGTAACCTTGATGTTAGTGACTTTATTACTCTCTTCTTTTGTAACCTTTTAAAGGCCTTTGACAAGGACATGCCTAGGTCCATGAATTGCCTCAGAGCCCTTATTGCATTAACATCTATAGTGATGTTCTCTTCCCTTTAAGTTTAGGGTAAAGCATTTGTCCTTCCCTCATACTGCCTTTTTAACTTAAACTCTAATTCTTCATCTTATAAGCTAGCTTCCTTAAGGTCTTCAAAATTTTATACTAATATGCCATTGATCTTAGTACCTACTCCTGACAATGAGCCTTCAACAATCATCCTCACTTGCACCCTATTTGTTGGTCTGATAGTTACTTCAGAAGCCAGCTTCTTTGATCTGCTTATGTAATCATTGAGGCTTTTGCTAGCTTTTAGCTTTAATGACTCTAAATCTTATAGGGTAACTACCAGTGCTGAGTTATAAGCATCTCAAAGGCTTATGTTAGTACTTTCTAGCTCCCCCAAATAGTCTTAGGTAGGTTATAATACCACATCTTCATAAACCCTTCTAGTGATAACTCAAATAATTAGAGCATAATATCTATGGGCACTCCAAATATCTTCATTATCAACACATAGGGTAACTTATAATGTAAAGTTACAAGCATAATTTTTCTTAAAGGCTTCTATATGTTCTTTTTAGCTCCCCGTAATGGTATTATGTTGGTTGTAATACCATGTCTTCGCACACCCTTCTAATCATAACTAAAATAATTAAAGCATAGTATTTATGGGCACTATACATGCCTTCATTATCAACACTTTAGAGTGGATGTGGTTGGTGGCATCTTGGGCTTCAATGAATTTTGAAAGTTTAGGCATCTAAAAGTTAGTGGGAAGTTTTTTGGGCTTGCGAGCAAGCAACTTTTTAATATCAATTCCTTTCTCTTGACCTTTGGTGTCTAATGTCTTCTCGATCTTTCCAAACTTTTAGTAAGGTCATCAAACCTAGTGTTCTTCTTCTCACTCTTCATAGGTTTGGTAGGAGCTATGATCATGTTACCTGCTTCTTTAACCAACTTGTTTTCATGGGATTCTTTCATTCTAAATAAATAACTAATAATTACTAAGGTTGTGTTGACCCTATAAGTGTTTTTTCCTAGTTAGTCTTATTGGTAGATGCCTCATTCTTCTTCATAATCTTATCGAGGTGCTTATTCACCTCATTGATGACCCTTTCTTCCATTTTGTGGCTAAACTCGCCCATCATATTCTCTAGCACTTCAAGCAATATGGTGGGTTCCATGATTACTTTTGTTCCTTAAACCAAGATAGGCATTTTGCTTTTTATAGTAAGTCGGTTGCTCTTTCTCTTCCATGTGGGTTTGCATGGAGTTATGATGATTAGAAAATGAAGGTTATTAGTGTAATGCATGAATAAATAATGAATGCATGTATGCATGAAATGCACATGTTATTTCAAAAGATCCTTCCAACCATATTCCCCCCACACATAAGGTATATAGGCTCTTCCTTAGGTGAGGTCTCATTCTTCTATCAACATGAGATAGAGAATGTGCATGGTCATCTCAGACCTAGCAGAGTAAAAGTCTGAAAAGAACATATATAGATAAGAGCGAATAAATAGAGGATAATCAAACATAAAATAGAACTCTTTACATTATTAAATAAGATGTACAAGTAAAGAATCCCTTTAATAAAAAGGTAAGGGATATACATAAGAATTCACACATGGAAAATATTTACATAATAGGGTATAAGGAATGCATGAATTGTTTATATAAAAGGCAATTACATCATATTTACATCAAAAGAAAATTGGGTGTATAATATTTACATAGAGATGTCTAATCAAGTTCTTTAAATGCTTTAACGGTTCATTTCTAGAAGAAATACAAGTAAGAGGGTGTCTTATTCCAATGTGTTATTGGCTTTTATATGTTCCCATTGGTTGAAATGGCTATTATAGTTGAAGGATTCCACAAGCTTGAGGAACAATTTTCATAATGCCCCATTTGATATACCTAAAGGTACTTTGTTCATGAGTGATGAACACTCCTCACTATCTCTTAAGCCCAAATGGATATTAAGTCTTAAGCTTGGAGAATCTATCAATTTGTCTAAAGGTAGACTCAATGCATGTGGTAAAGTGTGGATGCTAGATCTATGCAATAAATCAATCAGTAACAAAGTTAACATGGTAAAATATGAATTAGAGATTAAAAACAAAGTTAATTTTTGAGTCACTAGTGGAGCTACCACTATGAGTTCCACGAATGTGGGGTCATGCTTGAACTCATGGAATCTTAGTTACAACTCCTACTTTGGATTGATCAATGGGGGATTCAGATGACGAGGATCGTACATTAGTAGTAACCCCTAAACATCATGTTTGGATCAATAAAGGATCCATTAGGACTCATACAAGATTGAAGCCCTTTATCCTATTGGTGGTCAACAAGGGATCATGGTGGGATAACACATTGGTATTATCCCTATTAAAGAGTGAAGTGACCACCCGACTTTGGCTAGGACAAAAGTCTAGGAAAGGATAAATTTTGAAACCTAATGTTGAACTAGGATAATCAATCCTAGGTTTAGAACCTCTTTTGATCTTGACAAAGTAAATTGATCATCACTAATAATTCAAATAAGTGTTGTTGTTGCAGAATTGAATCAATCTCTCAAGAAGAAATGAAGAAGTTGATGAATTCCAAAGTAACATGTAAATCGCGATCACAACCTAAGATTCGCGATCGCGATTCATGTTAAGTCATGCTGAAAATCAAACAGGCGAAATCGCAGTGTCATTCTCGACCGCGATCCTTGAAAAGAGAAAGGTCAGATTGACACAGATGAATTCGCGGTAGAAGTCTCGGCTGAGCCGCGAATTTCAAAGATATTCAAGAGGGAAGCAAGTCCACAACCACAGCCTGACAAGTGTCCCATGAGACTGTTGGAAGTCAAAAATCGCGAAGACATCTTGCTGGTAGCAACCGTGTTCTTTGTGGAAGAAAGTTAACCAATTTAGCAGTTGAATTCGCAGCCTATGTCGCGTCCCGTGTAAGAAACACTCGCGACCGCGACTTCTGAAAGTAGGTGAAGGACAACGACTATATTTTATAAGTGAACTAATAAGAAGATGCCACGTGGACTAGCCGTTAGAAACAAATGGGGTTTCTCTTGAAGAATTTAGATTTCGCGACCGCAAAAGACAATAGCGACCGCGATTTCACTCTGACAAGCATTAAATGCAGAATCTATCAATCATGTCTCAAAGATTTAATGAGCTATGATCTGCAACGTCTCTTTAATGAAGTTTGGCTATAAATACCCCACCAAACAACCATGAAGAATGTTGCTAAGAAATTTATTACAAGTATTGGAAAGCTCTTAATCTTTGCTACTCATTTTCTTCATCTTCTTTACATGTGTTAGGTGTAAGCATTAAACACCAATGTTGTAAGGTTTTGTGTTAGCCTGCAAAAACACTTTAAGAAAGGTTTTAGTGTAAGCCTGTTAAAACACTTGAGTGAGGTTTTGTGTTAGCCTAGAAAACACTTTGTTGTAAGGTTGTGTGTTAGCCATTAAAACACAAGTTG
>CATIWR010003827.1:0-22412 GCA_949677035.1 Omphalea diandra | reverse complement strand
GAAGAAGAAGTAAAAATAAGTTACTAATTGATTATAAAAAAAATCTAAACATTCTTTAATGCATGAATATTTATCAAAATAATAAAATTAATATTTTGTGTTTATTTTTTTCATGAGTTCCACATGTTGGGCATTTGATATTTCGATGTGACCTCTTATTTCTGAATGTTGTACCTCTAAGCTGAGATATGAGAATATTTTCATCACTTTCAACATCCTCAATAACAGACTATCTTTCTGAAGGTTATCGCTCCTAAGATTATTGATGTATTTCAGGCATAAATAGTGAAAGTAGGAATTACAAGAGCGGGTGATATATGAGCACTATATGAACTTATTTGACCTTGAAATTTTGAAGGTGCTTGATAAAATACTGGAATTGTGTGATCCAATGGTATTGAGGGCAGATATTGTAATTCTAAAATCTGTGTAAAAGAAGGTGAAAATGATGAAAAATGTCATGAAGTTGTCTCTGAGAGCATATATGACCTGTATGACACAAAAGCTATCGAGGAAGAAGGTTCAAACGTTAAAGATGAAGGTCCAGTCATCCGAGGTGCAAAAGGGTTGACTCCATAAGGCACTGCATAGGTCTAAATGCAGATGATGATAGTGGATAGGATGGATCCAGTGCAAAAGATGGACTTGATGCAGAAGATGGAGCCAGCGCAAAAAATAGACATGATGTAGAAGATGGATTAGGTCTATAAGATGCATATGAATAAAATGATAGAGGTTGTAGTACAAGTTCACATGGCTGAGATGGTGGAATAGGAACATCTTCACGTCATCTATGTCACCGTTGCTATGAATGTAAAGGTTGTGATTGCACTAGAAAAACTATCTCAAGATGAGTTATAAGATCAAGAGCTGGTTTAGGTGGAATAATTGTGAATAATTTGCACTCCTCATCCATAGCTGAAAACATACTACCCATAATTTGTTTGAAACTAGCCATGTTTTGTGAAGTTGGATATCTAAAGCCATGTTGTAGAGTTTCAACCTCATTTGCCTACAAATATAAAATATTACATGTAATTGATATTAATTTTTTTTTAAATAAGAAAATATAAACTATAAAAAAAATAAATGAATGATTTTTTTACATTTAAAATTATAGTTTATTCACCACAATGCCAAATGCATTTCCTCAAGGTGATATGCATCACTTAGTAACACAATAATACCTCTCAAGGTACTGCGAGTCGTAATAGAGTGGCAAATTCAATGGTAGCCCAGTGATGACTCAATTATGTCGATCATCCCATAATGTGATGTATTGTGCATAATAAGCAATTCAATCTATCACATTTTGAATGAGATCATGCAAATGTAACTCAACATATGTAATGGAGCATTTGGAATAGGTTGTTGCATGCCAAATTGTTGCAAAACCCTATTCGGATAATTCCATTCCACTACATGAAAACAGATGAATGGCATAATCGCACACAAATATGATTATCTCATAAACAATAATTTGGAAGATATTACAAAATATCATCACAATAAGGTTCCCACACCATCTGTAATTAAATAAGCAATTACATATTTAATACATACTAAATACTTAAATTTTATATTAAGCTATTTGTGTAAAGGATTAAATATAAAAATTTGAATATAATTACCACAACAGATTGTTGTTGGTCAAGTGTTCATCGACATTCAATTAAGACATGTGTTGATATTTCAATTACCACATGAGATACTGCCCATCTGCGAATAAAATTATAATTAGATTTCATATTAATTAAATCAAATATAATGTAGTTTTTATTAAGAACTTATCGACGTGCTAATGATGCATGTGGAAAATGTTAAATATCTATAATGGAAGGAGCAACTCCTTTCAATCTCTCCCATGCCCAAACCTGTAATAGGAATAATGGATCACTCATTTATATTGCCTTGGGATTTATGGCATAATAAAGCTCTCTATACAACTAAGTAAGACATGCTCCTCCCTAGCTACACTAGCCTGGCCACTGAAAATCTTCTAATAGTAGTAAGAACATCAAATTAACCTTGCTAGTATTTTTATTTATGAATAAATCTTCTCCAATGAGACATGTATGAATACTCTAGCATGTTGTTAGATGGTTTCAACATCTACATCATCTAATATATTTGCAAATTGTGTCAAGAGCTATGAAATTTTGAAAAAGCACTACAAATAACATTCTAAGGAGGTGTAATGCCTAACAACTATTCACACCATCCAATCCAATTTTTGTTTAAGTAAACATGTCACAACTTAAACATTTATAGGCAAACCAGTAATTATGGCCACATCTTGTAATGTAATTGTACACTCTCTCTCAAAAAATGAAAAGTGTAGGTCTCAGGATGTCATCTCTCAACTAATACTATGATCAGATCATGGTGAAACTTAAAAAATTCAACATAAGTTGCAAAAAAAAAATCTTGCATGTCGTATAAATGGCACTAACCTCTCATCTATTTCAACAGCTCATAGAATTTTTCTAATCTTACAACATGTTAATACAGGCTGAGTAATTTGCACACAAAACATAAGTCAATTAATTGACATATTGATTACAAAATAATTTATTCATATTTGATATATAATTTTAAAAAATTTATAATGTTTTACATTTTTATCAATTTACCTGATTATGCCAAATAGCCCCTAACCAATATTTATGTTGTAAGTATAAAAATGAAGGGTCATATGGTCTAGGCTGCATATATGCTCGTGGTTCATTTCTAAATGCCACAAGTATTACAATCACCTAAAAAAAGTTCCAACTTTAATTATTAACATATATATTGTATGCAATTATAATATCTTACAATTGAGTGTAACTATTTCAATTGCAAATCAATTGTCATTTCATTATTTTAATTTTGAATAAGACATGTCAAATATAAATTTATAGTTATACTTTCTGTCAATTTTGATAGATTTAAAAATTATAAAATTTGACATGCTATATAATATTAAATATGAGTTGTCATGCAATTTTTATTAGTAAGACACAATTATATTAAATAATGTTACATCATTTTTATCATATATAAAATTAAACATGAGTTGTCATGTCATTGTTACCAGTCATGCCATAAGCATGTAAAATAAAGCCATGTCATTTTTGTCACATTATATAAGATTAAAAAAGAGTTATCATTTCGTTATTATTTGTGTGATTTTAAGCTTGTGAAAATAAATTTTCATTTTTGTCAATATATATCAAATTAAATATGAGTTGTCATTTCACATTACAATTAACTTAATATCACAATTTTGATTATAAATACTAAATTCTATTTCACAAATGCATGTCTCACTTCATGAGTGAGAATATAAGAGAAAGAGTTTGGCTTCTACCTCGATTCAATGATGATTATGAAAGTGATTGATTTTCTAATCATAAAGACTATTATGTTGGTTTATGACAAGACTGGAGCTTTTGGGTGAAAGAGACTGAAGAATTCACTGCAAATTTGCAACAATTGTGTGTTTCAATTATTCATCAGTAATCACTTCAAATGATTAGGAGAAATATTGCAACTTATGAGCAAACAATTCAATGAATTCACAAGGATAATAATTGATTATTAGTTTGCTGATGTAGGTATTATATGTTAAAACTTATAAAACATTAAGCATTAGCTTTTGGTTAGGAGTTAACTTTAATGGAAGACATAAATATTATGTCCATGCCTATGTATGCATCAAATGATGCAATGTTTGATGAAGAGACATATTTATTGTACTATTACGTTATGTTATGCAAAATAAACATATTTATGGTTACTATATTATATAATTTAGCTTCTTTGAACACATAAAGTATATCACATTTCATATTTCATTTTGGTTGCTAATATTTAAGGGCATTATTAGTCTTTATCAGATAATCAATATTGGATAAACAATCTAGCTCATTTTCCATTATTTTAAATATATGTGAATGCATTAGATCATCTTCTTTGAATTGTGAATGCATTAGATCCATCTTCTTCGAATTCTCTAACCCTACACAGAAAAATGCTTTATTTAATCATATTTTAATATAATTATTCTCTTCCCTTATTCGATATAATACCATACGAAGATATTCAATACTATTGATAGGCTTATCTTTTGATTTTTAATGAGGCACTGATGTTGAGAACTCGATTGCCTCCTTACATAACACTAATGATTTTTGTAAATGATAATTCCACTCAAACATCAATTTTGTGTGGATAAGATTGAACTACGTTCACAAGGATCTAATGGATAGATAAACTCATTTTCTAGTACCTACTAGCATACTATTGCTTGAAATAATTCTCTAAGTCTATAACATGGTGCCATTTGGAATGTAAATGACATAGAAGAAATTTTTGCAATGCATTATTACATTATTTAATACTAACTATTTCATATAAATAAAATAAGATTACATTGTTAATTAACAACAATGAGGTATACGAAAAGGAAGATATTTAACAAAGTCACAATCATTACTATCATTAAAATTTGATATATCTTCATGATCAGACATTGTTTGATATGAGGTACACTGATTATCGTTACTTGAAGAATTTAATATGTGATTATCACATAAGTGGCCCAATCGAAATTGCATTTTATAAATTTCCTTTAGCAATTATGACTTAACTTTATCAATATCCTCAGATGTAATTCGAAGTTCTGTTAATCACGCTTTGGGATTGGACAAATCATAATACGTACAATATGCTTCCATCTCATTTCATATGTCCCATAAAAATCCCCATTCAGGTTCTCAAGACACATTTACTCATTCAAATTCTTTTACATTACTAGCATGATGATCAATGAATATATGATTAGCATGCCTTATATATAGGCATGAAAAGTTTAGGATGTTCATAAGTTTTTGCTTTTGGCCATACCACATGCACCTATTAGGATCTATATATTTATCGACTTCACGAACTTTTGATGTACTTCTTCAATTTCTTGATGTTGTTAATACAAATTCAAAGTCCCTTTTTTGTATAGTCATAAGCTTGGAAGGGCATATTTTAAATGTCAATTACGGTATAATACAATGGCAAAAGTTATTTTTGATAAGTATTATAATATTTATAATATTAATAAAACATATAATTCACAATAATAATAGAACATTTAAGAATACATACTGTAATATGATGAGTTTAATAACCACTAATCAATGTCTCCCTACAGGACATGTCTTTTTATTATGTCTTTGCACATTACAATGACTGTAGGTAATATTACATGTCCCCTTTTTCCAGCCATCTCATTTTGAATTTGTAATGACTTTGATCATCCTTTTGACCGTAACAAATTAAGATTTGACACTATAGTTGCTTAATTTGTGATAGGCCAGCAATCAGGATGACTAAAAGGCTCAAACCTTATGTTATAACATTTTATAACATAGTCTAATCTATAACATCGATCAACAAATTGATGAAAGTGAATACTTACACTTTTGTAAGGAACAATGACATGTGAGCATGGTATCTTCATTTGTTAAAACTTTCCACATGTGCAGTTGCCATCACCAAGTCTAACAACGTGTTCATTGCCTCCTTTGCCTTTAGCATGATTATATCTGGTTATAATTTGGATAACTAATTTTCCTTGTTAAATTTAGTAATAAAGTGGTGTTTCACTTTACCTTTATGATTCCTCAAAAATTTTGTATGATTTTACCATATGTTATTCTATCAACCACGTTGTATGACATTTTAGCATGGTTATCATTGAAGAATTCACCAATCTATAAAAGGTGTGCTGCACAAGTGCTGCAATAGGCATGTCTCGAATACCTTTTAAAGCATCATTTATGGACTCCGCCACATTTGTTGTGATGGAACCATAATGCTTACCATTGTTATATGCATAAGTCCATTTGGCAATGTTTATGCTATTTACCCACTTATATGTTTCAATATCAACATCTTTAATTGCTTTCATGGCCTTTCTAAACTTTCACTTTTTCTACCTTTCCATTTGGCAATGTTTATCCTAATAAACAAAAACAAAATATTATTGCATATTAGACATAATAAGTTATCTATAATGGAAAGTAGAAAAAATTTATAATTTTAAGAAAGTATATGCTTTCAATAATTCATCCTTTAGCTTTTGAATTCTTGAAATGAGTGTTATAATTAGAAACTATGTGTTGTAGTCAAAATCAATGATATGCCCATGGAGGTTGCCACCATTCTTGTTTCATTGTTGCTTTAATACTTTTGTGGTGATCAGAGATGACATATAACTCTTTTTTCTTAATCACAAAGTGTCGAAACATATCTAAGAACTGACTCCTGTTATCTTTACTTTTACCATCAACAATAACAAATATAATCAAAAAAACTTTATTTTCCCCATCTAATGTAGAGGCTATCAACATTGTACCCTTGTATTTATCGTATAAAAAAGTACCATTAATATGAAGCATTAGTTTGCAGTATTTGAAGCCCTCAATATATGGTCTGAAGGCCCAAAATAATCTTTTAAACTTTTAATGATGAGGGTATATCATTTTTCCATTATCAATTGCAAGTTCTTCATCTTCAAGGACATAATGTGAACCATGATTCTTTTTTTTTTTTTTTTTTTATAGTAGCCATCAATCGAGGCAATTCAAAATATGATTCATCTCAATCACCATACAACCTACAAAACACTTTATGTTTTGCCTACCAAACTTTAATATAAGAAGGCTATAACCATATATCTCATGGATTTTCATTCTTAAGGCAACAATTTTAAGTATTGCTTCATCTTTGATCATGCCTTCAATGTAGTGACTAATCAAAGTAGCATCCATTTAGTGATGATAATTATGTGCTACATGGGAAGCACACGTATATGAACCATTATACCTAGTTATCTCTCATATATTTGATTTTGTTTTTGTGTTGCATAGAGTCTCCAATTGCAACCATTTGACCAATTAGTGCACATAACTACCATAGTATGCTTTTTTGTCTCTTCAACATGAAATTCATAGTGATTGCACAAAGAGTACTCTTTAATAGTTTATTGTACACTTTCTCATAAACTAAATAACATCCCTTTATTGAACTCTTTTGAAGGGTCCCAAATTTAAGAAGGAATTTCATTACGGAACATACAAACATAGTTAGCTTTCATATTGATTTGAGAGTAATGACTACTTCCAGTGATGTCTAGCATTAATGCATTAGAATGGCCAACACTAGAATTGGTGATAAAAACCTTTTACATTATCATCATATGAAGCTGTGACTATATAATTTTGTGATCCCTCATGCCATTCTTCATCGCCACATTCATCATCTGCATTAATATCATAAATCTCATTCTCATCATCATCAATCTCATTATCATCATTTTCAACCTCATTATCATCTCCTTCTTTATCTCCCTCAATAACCCCTTTCGAATCCCAATAAATAATTTTAGTATCCAGAGTTTCATATTGATGTTTCTCACCTTCATTAAGCTCAACATCATCCATCATATCTCCCTCTCACTCCTCATCCATTATTTTAAAAATATTATGCATTATTAATATTTTATAATACTTATTTTAATTTATAAATTCTAATAATAATATTTTAGCAGCACTGTTATTCTTCATAGTATTCCATCACAATATCTATCTAATTTTATTTTATTATATATTAATATTTTTCAGTATTCAATTAATTATATTCAAATTTATATTATAATATTTTTTATTTTTTAAATATCATGCATAATATATATAATTTTTTATTTAAGCTTTCACAAAATTGTTAAAATAATAACACTATTTTATATCCTAATATGATTATAGATACTATGATACTCAATAATGTTATCTATCGAAATTCATTTTAATGATGTTCACATTTTTAGCACTTTAGTATTTTTCTTTTCAAATTTATTGTATCAATTTATAAGTTTTTAATTTTTTTTTAAATCATATATATATATATATATATATATATATATATATTGTCATTCTAATTGTTTTAAATGTTAAAATTATAACACTCCTTTATATATTCTTCGAATAAAATTATTCACTCTATTAAAAAATTATAACACTTATTTTTTAATCTATAAACTCGAAATAATACTTTAACAATTATTTTTATTGATATTAATATCTATCTAAATTTATTTTAATGTATATTAATTTTTTTAAGAAATCAAGTAAATATATTTATTTTTATATTATTCTATTTACTTTTTTTTTTTAAATATCATGCATAAAATATATAATTTCCATTATATTTTTAAAATCATGCATAATACATATAATTTTTAACATCCTAGTAACTATAATAAATTTTAAATTATAGTATTTTCTTTCATATTATTTTATTATAGCAATTTATAAATTTTTCTTAAACTTTTAAATATCATAGACAATATAGATAATTTTGTTCTAATTTTCACTAAATTTTATGATTATTATGCATGGTATTATTTTAATTATTTTTGTTATAATAATAATAATAATAATAATAATAATAATAATAATAATAATAATTATTATTATTATTATTATTATTATTATTATTATTATTATTATTATTATATTTTAAATCCATGGTGTTATTTTCACTAATTCATCATTTATATAGTTTGTTATTAATAATTTTTTTATAAATGAAATTATTTTATTTATCAATATTAATATTTTTCTGGTATAAATAGATTGTCATAGAAATTGAAATTGGTTCAATGAGTTACTGTCATATAAATTAAAATTGTTTTAATTTGTAATTTGAACATAAGTATTTATGCTATTAAATAATTTTTTAATTAATTTTCATTCAATAAGTTAAAATTAGTGGACATTAATATTATGCAATTCACAGTATACATCATTTCTAACATAAAAATTTGTTACTAATTATAACACAAATTTCATTTCTATCAAAAATTATACTAATACTTTTTTCAATTAAATTTCATACAATTTAAATAAAATTACTAACCTTTTTTCGCTTAATCCATATATATAATTTATTAGATTTTTCACCTTTTTTTTTCCTATAGGTCAATAAACAATAATTTACCAAATCTTTATATATAATATTTTTATTTTATACTAATTTAAATAAATTATACTCACTAATACATACCTTTTATACTTTATATTCTTGTAATCACCAAATTGGAGCTCCATACTCACAAATTATCTACAAATATTAACAACAAAGTTATAGTTAATTTTTATTTTTGAATATAATAAAAAATAAAAATTTATTACATAATTTAAAATTTACCTTGTAATATACTTCAATTATTCTCCAATAATATAAAATAACACAAAATATAAATAGATATTATAGTGGTAGTAAGAAGAAGAAGAAGAAGAAGAAGAAGAAGAAGAAGAAGAATTCTACAAGAAAGAAATCAGACACAAAAAAAGTAGAAGAAGAAAGAAACAGAGAAGGAGAAGATGAAGATGAAAAATGAATTGGGGAGATGAGATATTTGAAGAAATAGGAGACATTATCTCATCTCCTATTTATTTTCACCACCACTAGCTTAGGTTGGTGGTTTTTGGCGTGTGGCAATGACATATCAACTCACTGTCACACGCAAAGCTGCATGCAATTTAAAATTTTTTTTTTTAAAGATGGTCTACTAGTCTAACCAGTGGATCGATTTTTTTTAAAAAAATTTGTCTGAAGTTGTGACTAGCAAATGAGGCTTAAGACAAATTTTTTGTTTGGTTCGCTAGTTTTTCTTAGGGACAAACATAAAAAACCTAAAACCATAAATATTTTGCATCCCAACCTATTCTATTAAATATTTTTTTTTTCAAAAAAACCCAATTTAATAAAACCCTCATGCATGACATTGATATTTTAGGGAAAATTGTAATTTAATTTACAAAATTGCAGAAGTTCAAGTATTTCTATATGATTATTTTTTTTCAATTTTGTAGTGTTTATGAAAATACATAAAATTATCCGAAGTTTTCAATTGCAAAACAAATTTGAAAATTATTTAAGATAATAATTGGAAAGTAAAAAAAATTGTATTATAGATAAACATACTCTTAATTTATTTGATGACCTTTGATCCACACAGCTTGTTAGGGTTAACCTGCATAAGGAAAAACGTGTGTAAGAGAGGGATGGGTTGCCAAAAACAACGCTAATGCTTAAAAGGTGTTTGGTATAATTGATAAATGAAGTTGATAGAAGTTTTTCATCAACAACTAAAAATATATGTTTGGTAAACCATACAAAATAGTAGCTAATAGTGGATACAATTCAATTAGTTGTGATTTTTATTAGCTTTTATTTTAGACTGTTTTCTAAACCTCTACAGTAACAACTAAAGAAATACCAAAATTATCCTTACTCGATTATTATTCTTAAAATTTTATCATTTAAGTAACAACCATTAATTATAATATTTTATTATATTTTTATTTATATTTCAATTAATTTAATTTAATATATAAAACATTAACATTACATATTTATTAGTAATTTTATGAATTAACAACAATAGCTAGATATATTTTACCAAATACTTAATATCAAACCATTATTAGCTACAGTAATTGCAATCAATTATAAACTTCATCTATTAGTTACCTCAAATAGATCCTAAGTGAATAGAGCTTTTAGAGAGGATGAATTAAAGAGATTGAATGACTAGAAAGGAAAAGCTTAAGATGTCTATTTATTGTCCTAGATGCATCTTTTATACTTGTAAAATAATAGACATTAATTTGGGTAGAGACTATCTCTATGATTTAGAGATGTAATTATTCCTTAACTGTCCAAGTGAGAAAATATGAGAATTAAATATACTAGTGATTTTCCTAATGTTGTTTGACTAAATTTAGGAACTGTCCTTTCTGATCATGTTTACATTGACTAGCCATGTTATCAGTCAAGGGGTTCACTAAATGACATGTCATTGAATGCTTCATGTGATTGCCCTCTTCTACAGAGTTACTTGTATCAATGACATTTGGCTGATTGAGAGTTGTCATTATCGATATTTTATTATAATTGGATTTGATTTATTATTTAGAATTATATCACATCGTAAATTCAATGTAATATTATCTTATTACGTTTTGTTAGTATGCTAAACACTATTGTTAGAAATATATTCATTTGTATGTAGTAATATTTGTTGGATATTATTGATACAATTTTTTATTACATGGTACGGTGTAGAATTTATAAGCTTAAGAAAAAATAATATAATATTTATAGAGAGAAAACTAAACCAATTTAAAAATATCTAATTATAATTAATTAAAGATTCTTCAATTGAATCAAATTAAAAGATTAAATTGAAAATAATTAGACATAATTAAAATTAAATTGGACTGAAATCTAAGTCATTATTTGGCTTTTGTACTTGTCTTTTAGTAATAATAAGACAACAAAAATTAGATACAAACAAAAATTAGATAGAGACCGATATGAGACTGAATCTATGCTAAACCAAATTGAATATTGATTATATTTTATTTTTTATATATTTTTAGAAATTTATATTTCTAATATAATTAACTATATACATTCCAACACAAAAACCATATCAAATCAAGGGTGAAACATATCTCATCCTTAATACAATTACACCCAACTAAGCAATCACAACCATAGCTTACTAGTAGTGAAGATTACATAACGGTAATCATTTATGAGTCAATGCAAAATTTTGATTCAAATTTATTTGAAAATAATTTGACTTGAAAATATAGATGATTTGATCCATGACTTGCTTGATTGACTTGATTTATATTACCTTAATTTAAAAATTAAAATATTTTTTCGCTTTTCACAAAATTGAAATTAAGAATAATCCAACCAAACAGTTACAAGTAATCCCAATTTTATTATGCATATTGACTTGATAGCCTGATCCATTATTTGAAAAGGACTCAATGTGACCTAACATGACCCAAAACGAAATGTGATCCAAAATTTACTCAACTCGATCTATATCTCACCTATATGAATTATGGTTATGTGCTACGTATCTATGCTCTAACAAATGTTCATATATAAAATTCATAAAATTTAAAATAAAATTATAATTTAATATACATAATAACATAAATTCAAATATTTGTATATATTCACTTTGGATACAATAACATAATACATTTAGATTTTGTCTTACTATATTACTTAATCTCTTTATTTTTAAAATAAATTATAACATCTATGTATTTTTACACTATTAATTTTAAAGTCCTTTCAATCATTTTAATATTAAATTATATAAAATGATTATAATACTCTTAAATTTATTTTCAATTTTTCATTCTTAATTATAATGACTTCCCTACTTATTAAGAATTTAATAAAACAACACTTCAACAATTTTGAAACAACCAAAATAGCACAATTTCTATTCAATTTAACTCTTTAATTCTCTATCCCATAAATATTCAAGCAATCAAAACAAACCTAAAATACAATATATATGCTATTTTGATACAATATATTATGGTATTCATGCATATCTCATAAATATTCAAGCAATCAGAACAAACCTAACATACAATATATTATGAAAATTCAAAATGACTCATAAAAAAAATCAATCAAATGGTAATCTCAATTCTTGTTAAAAAAAACTAAAATTATCAAAAAGATCAAATAAATATACAAACTTGAGCGTTATCAAACAAGTTATGGGAAAAAGGTTATGCATTTTTTTTAGAGAGAAAGAGAAAGAGGTCGAAAGAAGGAAAAGTAGCAAAACAATCAACATAACAAAACCCACATGGAGAGAAATATTAAGAAGATTGTAATATTTGACAATTTAGGTTGATTGAATATTGACATCCCCCTTAATGAGAAGAACCAACACCAAGTTCATAGTCCAATTAAGCGCTCAAATGAAAAGGATCAATGTCAAGCAACAAACTCATTATGAGTCAAACTAAGGAGGGGAGGAGGTGAGCAGGGTTTGTTAATACAAGGATGAATTACAAAGATGATATAAATTGGGTTTATGTTAAACTAAAGAGGATTATTTTTATAAAACCTATTATGAGTGCTTTGAGTTTTGCTCAAACTAGTAGAATCTTGCTTGCAACTCCATCCTTTTATGGATTAAAGAGGGATCAAAAGGACATGGGACTTTACATTGGTAATGATCCCAACATGTGGCATGTGTTTGAACCAATGAAGGATCCTTTTAGGCTTTGCTTAATTCAAAGCCGTAAGTCCAAAGTAAGGGTCATCAGGAGACCAAATGTTGGACAATACATTGGTACTATCGCTAGGGAATGTGGAGTCATCATCTACTTTAGTTGGGACAAGAATCTGAGAAAGATAAAATCTAAACCTAATCTAAGTCAATTAGAAGACCCATTTCACCTCTATCCCATTAGAGATTGGGTTTGAAAATTGGGTACAACATGGGAAGAGGTTAATTAAGTACCTCCAAGCCATTCGAACATTAAGATCTAGCCTCTAGGCTTCTTTGGTCCACTTTTAACATTTTAATCGAGTTATTGATTAGTCCAATTAATGATTAAGCATGCTTTTAGCGTAATCAAGCCAATCAAATCATTCCATTAATTTAAAGGGCAGTGGGGTCATGTGCCATGGTATAGGGATCATTATACATACCCATACATGTATTCAAGCTTAATCATCTCAAAAGGAGAGGGGTCATGCATCATGGTATAGGGATTATCATGCATCTTATCATCCAAGCATAACATGCACACAACATCATTCATGATAATCAAAGATGATCATTGACACCATCATTTATGGTCTAACATAAGTCAAATACCTACACCATAAAAAAAAAAAATACACAAGTTAGTAACTAAATAGATAAAAAGAAATCAAGGAATCATGTAAAGTCATTAATCATCATAGAATGAGTTAGGGTTTAGGGAATGGACAAAAGTGTAAAGATTAGGCCTTATTTTACCTTGCACTGAGTTAAGGTTTAGGGTTTCTGTGCTAAGTCTCATTTGAGAGGAAAATTTGGCAAATTTTTATTAGGGTTTCCAAGCCTCTCCCCCTCTTCAAATAAGAGGGTATTTATAAGTGATGGATGATTGCACAGAGCCAGAATTGGTTCTAGCCGCAGAATGTTAGTATCCAATCACATAAAGGGAGATGGATCTCTTGGAATTAGGGATTGCATGTAGGTTGTACAACCAAGAATGGGTTGTACATCTATCTATTATGGTTATACATCCCTAGGGTTAAAATAAGGGAGGGAAAAAATTCTAGAAGGTTCCCTTACTAGGGTTTAAGATAAGGTTGTATAGCCTTATTTTATGGATTGTATAGCCTTGATAAGTGGGCAATATAACCCATTAATTAAGGTTGGAAAATTAAACTTTGGTTATAGGCCCTTTAGTCTTAGGCTTGGTGTTGGGTTCTTCCAAGGTTTCCTAAGGCCTTGTTTCTCTTCTTTCGGCTTTTCCCCTTTGTATTTTGGGGGATATGTTTAGTGAATTCTAGTATTAGGTTTTATATCTGAAGGCCCAAAATCTAATGCTTATAGTTTATCCTCTACTTTTATGGGGCTTGAAAAATAACATTTGACAAATGACTATTTAAACAAGTCTCAATAAATCAAAGTGAGGAAAGTAAACATTAGCAAAGATACTAAATGATACATGTCTTTAGCAGCTCTTCGAGTAGGTACTAATCTTATTATGACAGCTTTCTAGCAAGTACCAATATATATGTTGTCATTCCAGTAGCACTCTTACAGGCACTGGGTCTCTTTTGGCAGCTTCCTAGTAAGTACTATATGTTCTTATATGCTTTAGCAAATTTTTGTTAAGTATTTATGTGGTTTTGGTAGCTTTAGCTTTCTAATGGTACTAAGTGTTCTTATATGTTTCAACAACTTTTTAATAGGTACTATAGTGATTCTAGCAACTTTCTATCAAGTACCATTGTTTGGGGTTTGGTAATTAGCTTCTTGTAGCCACTGGCATTCTTGATTATTTTATTTGCAAGTGCTTCAACCCTTATGACTGATGAATCTGACTTAGGGAGACCCCCTGGGTGGTTTTGATGTTGTTCATGTCTTTCTGACATTTTCTCATAGCAATTCTAGCTACTATAGGGATTTATTTATATCCCAAGGTATCAAGTTCAAGCCTAAATGTTACAAGAAATGCTTTCCTAGGTTTTCATATCTTTATGTTAGAGAATCTTTCCTTGAAAACGTTTCTAAGGTCTCAAGGGGTCAAATTTGTTGCAAAGGGGGGCATTTTAGCAATTTGATTGTGAACCATAAGGGTTGGATTGCCCCAAAAGCAATAAAGGCATTTTTGTAATTTGCTTAATGTTCTAGGTTGTTGAATTGTTACTTTAGGTTTTCTCGAGAAACCAAAGTTATTTTTAGTAAATTTATTATTTTAGAATTTAAGTGATTAAAGGCGTTTTGGTAATTTGGTTATTTTAAGGCTTTTGGAGTGGCTAAGGGTATTTTTATAATTTAGCTATTTTGAGACTTTTGGGTGGCTAAGGGTATTTTGGTAATTCTACTATTTGGGTACGAAGGAGAAGTATTAGACTTAAAGGGGTAGAAAATTAAGCTAAGGAAGCTAAAAGTGATTGGGCTTGAAAGTTAAAAGGGGAAGTTAGGCTTGAAAGGGCCCAACTTGGGCTCGCCCTCTTTTGGGGTCTATACAACCCAAAGGTGGTATGTGCAAAACAAGTTGGGTTGTATAGACCAAGCTTGCTATAAATAACCTTGTGAAAGCGACCCTCCTCATTTACTTCTTTTCTCCTCTCTCTCTTACTTCTCTTTCTCTCTCTCTCTCTCTTATGATGATGAGATGTTCGATGTCCAAGAAAAGTTCTTCGACAAGGACATTACGTCACTTGATGCTTTGGATCAATTGTGATCTTAATGGGGGTTCGAGTGGGTGAGCCCACTAAAGGGCGTAACTACATAGATGATCCCTTTTAGATCTTCCCTAATTGGTGACACACTGGCAGTCTACAATCTATACCGTCACCTCAGAGAAGCCACTTTGAGAGCAGTAAACATTCTTTTCCTTTCTTTCCATTTTATTTTATTTATTTCTTACCATTCTCACCATTATGCATTTTAGGTGCTACCCTGGAATTAACTCTTTTTGCCTATGAATATTAATTTAGCCTATAGAATATTTAGAGATTAGTTCTAAGACACTCACCCTTTTATTTTATGTTTATTAGTTTGGATGGTTGCCTCGATTTACATACATTTAGACTTTTATCCCTTAACTTACATAAAGAAATATCAAAATTAATTTGTGAAATAATATATGAGGGATTAGTGTACGTACATGAGATAAATAAATAAAGTATAAACAATCAATTTATTTATTTACCCTGTGATTTGTCAATCTTGTGATACTTTGCTTGTGATTACTAGATCAGACCAATGGTTTTTGCTAAATTTCACCAAAAAAATATTACAATTGTAAATAATTTAGAAAGGAGGTGGGACGGTAGGCCCTTCTAGAGAATGGCTTTGTACACTGCATCCCTAGTTTATGGCCCATCTAGAAGGGATCGAGGTTTGGACTTTCTTGCTCATGCTACCAAAAGAGGCTCCAAAGATTGACTCAACATGGCTTTCTTTCTCATGCTACCAGGTGGAGCAGTAGGCCTTTCTAGAGAATAGTTTCATACAATGCATCCCTGGGTTGTAACCAGTCTAGAGGGGACTGAAGTTTGGACTTCCTTGCTCATGCTACTAGAGGAGGCCCTGAAGATTGACTTAGCGATGATATAGAAGTTTTTCGAGCGATGGATAGACACGACCCATACTTTCCACCTACCCTTGATTAAAGAGCTGACAATCACACCCGGGGACTTCACATTCTTGATTGAGTTGCACTTTTCGAGTATTCCTTTACCCATTAATTCTGGCGTGCATGATTTAGTACTTTAGAGGGACCACTTATTAAGGGTCCTTAGATGTATTCCCCAGTTCAAAGGGAGTCGGACTGTATTAGGGTCCAACATATGGGCTAATGCACCTAGGGTCACTAATAATAGCTTTGATGAGGTGATAGATCAATATGTGCATTATTTACTATTACATGCTTTGTCAGGGGTTTTATTCTCAAATGCTTTAGATGTAGCCGAGCTTTGCCTCATTCCAGTGTTGGAGGACTTGGGATTACTATGCCATTTTGATTGAAGGTCCACACCATTAGTATATCTGTATCGATACCTCGATAGGTGTTACCAAGCCAAAGGGTATATGTGTGATACTTGGTGGATGCTTATCATAAGTATCTTTGAATCTTCTTCTTTGTTTTTGCATTTTTTATTGTTTTTGAACTTATGTCACATTTGCTAATAGGCAATGGGTGTTGACTTAGGCTTTCTGTAGGGGATCAATTTTGAAGTTGAGATGGGGGACCTCTACCCTTATTTTCTATGATGGAGCGAGGTGCTTATCTAAAATCTTTTATGGTTGATAGACACGTCCATTTGAACGCGCTCACCCTCGACTAAGTATTGCTTCATGTAAACATAAATTTGCATGAATTGATTGCTTGTTTATTGTTATCTAGTCTTAATTTACAGTGAAGGTTCATCTTTGTTGCATATGTGTCTCAATTATAGGGGTCTTAAAGAGACATGGACATTAGAGGTTGCAGAGGTTGAGGCCATCTCTTATGGCCGACGGTTGATGGTGGAGCCTTCCATCCATGAGTGGTACTTGGGTGAGTGCATCTTTCATTGGCATAAAGGGCTTGGATGCCCAACTTATTTTGTCATCCCAACTATGAGCATGTTCTAGGTGGTAGTTCTACAGGAAGGTGAAAAGCTTGAGACGATGCTTCATTTCATGCCTGGGAAGTAGTTAGCCTCTGACAGCGTCTCGTATAGGTCTTGAATTATTGGAGAACTTGTTAGGAGCTTTCTCCTATATGATGTGACTATTGAAGCATTTCTTCAACATGAAGCTGATAATGGGAATGTGAGTATCCCATTCCTTACTTCCCTATATCCTGGATATGTTTTAGGATTTATCACTAAAAATGTTTCATTTTCTCCTTTTTTTTTTTTTTATAGATTCCCAAGGTTTACGTTGAGGCTATGGTCGATCTGATCACCACCTAAAGAGGGTTGTGATGCAGTATACGTGCACTATACATGCAAGTGAATAAAAGTACACATAACTAATGTAACAACAATACATGCATGTATGTTCATCTTATGTCTCATGTGTATTGTATCTTGCCCATCTTAACTATTGCGTTTCTTATAAGAGATGATCCAATGCAAGAACCTCGAGATCAGAGATAAGGATAGTGTATGGTAGAGGTGGAGGCAAAGATTGAGACCTTGAATCAAACAACGATAGATAGGGGCTTTGTGGTTATTGACGGTGGGTAGATTTAGAGGTGGCACCTTTATGGAGTAGAGAGATCTAAGCCTAGGAGGTCGCCATTTAATTTTTATGATTTTCCTTCCCTTTCCTTTTAGTATAGTATAATTTTATTATTATTAATATTTTATAATGATGTACAATTTTATTGAGCAAATTTGAAAGATGCAATTTTAATATTTTCTTAGATACTAAATCTATTTAGGATATATGAAGGTGATTTTGCCTCCATTTCTGTCAAACTTTAATGCGTTTGACATTTTAGTATAAAAACATGATTCTAGGTTCTGATTCTATACTCTGAGTGTTTATTGAACCATTGGTCAATACTTATCTACACATGTACTTTTAAAATAAGCACAAATGATGTTTACATCTAAAATGTATAAGGAAAGCTACCAAAGATTTTCTTGGAGTTAAGGCATTGTACAACCCAAGATAAGGTCTGTACAGGCTCAATTAATGGTTGTATAGACCTGTTGAGCTATTTGTAGCTGTCAAACACTAATCAACTTTGTCTCTTGTGAACCTACTTTCTACAACTGCCATTTCCAGCCTCCCAACTATATTAAGAGCATTTTTAAGATCTCTCCCACCCTAGATCTAGCTCGATATACTGACCTGATATACCATGGGTGTGTCTTTTAGCTCTTTTGTTCGTCTTAATGCACATTTCCTATAGGCAGGCTACGGTTTATGAGATTCCACTACCCATGCCTTGCATTTTACGGATACGAAGATTTGCCCCCTATAGGAGGAGTTTGGTGTTATTCTCGGCTGTCATGTTAAACCACAAACTTGATTGCACTACTTCAGATTACCTAAATGTCTAAAAAATGATAAATCTAATTGACATGTGGTATGAAGAGGTATCTTGGTACACATTAAGCGAGGAGAAAATTATTCTGGCTCCTTTTTTCATTCTCTTCCCCTTTGGGGGCCATGCTTGAGTAGCTTAGCCTTATATTATGGCAGCTATTCTGATGGTGATTATTTACTATGGAAAAAGGATGAAGAGATTTATCTATAGATTTTATTGACTCTAGAGGGAGCTGAATCATGAAAGACCCCCATACTAATGATCTTAGGCAAGATCATTGTGCGTCTAGATAGAATTACTCTTAGTGTCAATGATTCCTTCATAGGGAGACCATTATTGCTTTAGGTAACAATTCCTCTTACAGTATCTTTTCTTGTGATTTTTTTTATTTATGCCCTAACTTTTATTGAGATCGCCCTTACAGGTTTTGAATATGATGTGTTACTCTTTTTTACTTAGGCCACTCTTTTGGGTTTTCAACCTAATGAGCATGTTATATTTTTCTTTCTCTTTTTTAATTTTCTTATTTCTCTTTTTTTTCTTCAAATATGGCTACAAGAGAGGTTTGGCCTATTGGCTACCCAACCATAAAATGCTAGACTTTACTACTCACAGCATCATTCAAATCATATATTTGTCTAGGCCAACTGCTATTAGGATTGAATGGATCAATAGATGTCTCACATCACTACCATCGACATCCGTTGGAGCTACCCATGGTGGAATTGGTCATGTGTTATGCCGAGGACTTATGAGGATTCCATCATTCTTGCTACCTTAATTTTTGGCACATTTTATAACCCTGTTTGAGTGCATCATGAGTTTAGTGCCCCTTAGTTTGAGGTAGAGTTCCCTCCTTCATTCGTCAAGGACTCTTGTCCTAACACTTCCTGGATAGGTTGAGGTTATAAGGATCAATTGCTACATCTATGACTTTTGCATAGGTTGAGATCCATAACTTAATGATGATGTAGATTATATGGCATGGTTGCACAACCTTTGGAGTTATAGACATCACATTAGCAAATAGTAGACAATGATCTCTTACATAAAAAAAAAAAATCTTATATTTACTCCTAGCTCAAGGAAATGTACGACTAAATTTAATTTGATTATGCAAATGCATTTTTGTTTGATATTATGCTTGACATGAATCATTTACACTTTGCATGTTACACATTAATTAAATGCATGACTTCTACTTTTAATATTGTCATATTAGATTATCAAATTGTCTTGCTCAATGCCTTTGTCTTACTAATCCTTCACTCATTCATCCTTGTCATTTTTTTTTCTTTCTTCATTTTGCTTTTTTCTTTTTTATTTATTTATACCCTAATTTTTGCCTAAGCCACCCTTTTGGGTTTTTCAACTTAGTGGGATAATTTCACTTTTCTCACATGTCACACGATATACTTCTTCAGCCTGTCAAGTTTCACTAGTTTAATGAATCCATTCCCATTCATATCTTCTAATTTCATCGCAACACCTAAGTATATTTGTTTGACCACATACGGGCCTTTATAATTTGGTTTGAACTTTCCTCGAGGGTCCTAAGTCTATGGTTGGACTGCCTTCAGCACCAAATCATCAACCTTCATCATGCTTTCCTTGATTTTTCTTATTGAACGTACATGCCATTCTATCCTGATACAACTGGATGTGATAAAGGGCCTTCAATCTCTTTTCATTTAGCATAGTTAGTTGTTCAAATATATTTCTCATCCATTGGAACTCAAGAATCCCAGATTCAATCAATACTCATAAATCTACTTCTCGTCTATTGGTACTCAAGAATCCCATATTAAAATACTCATAAAGACACTTCTAGCTTAATTGGCAATATCACCTATATCTCATTTACTAAGGAGTACGACATCATCCTAGTCGATGTTCTTGTCATAGTTCGATAACCCCATAGGGCGAATGGTAACTTCTAAGACTAGTCTTTATACATTTTAATCATTTTGTCAGGGATGTTTTTGATGTTCTTATTCATCATTTTTGCTACTACGTTAGCCTATCGCTTGTAAGGTAAAGATTTATAGTGGGCTACTCTATATTTTTCCAACATGACCTTGATCTTTGCCTAGAAATGGACACCATTATCTGTGATAACTGATGATGGGTTAGTGTTATATAAAATAACCCCTTAAATTGTAAGTGCACAGGTCATAGTAATAAAGTGTACCAATGAGTACCAATATTGTTTCCATAAGGATTGAGTTTAAGTACCCAGTATCTTGTATCCCATATTATTTAAAGAATCAATAATAGATGATAAATTCAATTATAAACAAAAGTAAATTAAAATAATAATGAAAATAAGAGATAATCAATGGATAAGAATAGCTAGAGATTCAACTTCACTTGAAAACCTTCTATGGATCCCTTAATCCTTGTCTAGTTGGCTTATGCAACAAGCACTATTATCAAATCACTAAAGAGATCAATTCATCCCTTTTGAATAGAAATTGACATGTAATAACATGTTCGTTAAAGGTTCCTCAACTCAAAAAGCCAAAACAACATGCAATTGCCTTTTAATTTAAGACTCTATAGATAGCAATGCTTTGTTAAGTTTTTTTAGCTCAATAACAAGGCAAGGGAATTGTTGAAAGCTCCATTTTATGAAAAGCACCTCTTGATTATTTATTCACAAAACTAAGATAATCAATGGCCACTTGATTAAATAATAAACACTTAACAATTGTTAACACCAATGATGCAAGAAATGAAATAGATTTAGATTAAAAAAAATCTAATGAAAGTCACTCAAGATCCATTTACAACCCTAGCCAATAAAGGTTTAGTTCATAGTGAAATTAAAAAAAAGAAAAGAAAACAATTAATTCAACTCTAAGAATATCCATGATCTTTTTTCTTGATTACTTCATTCCTTACACCTTTTCTCTCTAAAAATTTGATGTAACTTTTCTTGAATGATAAACTATTCCTTTGGTTATCCCCTCATACCCTAAATTGGCTAATTTTCCTTATTAAATAACGTGAAAACTGTGCCATATAATGTAACATCCCTAGCCATATTCATTAGCATTATCATATGAGCATATGCATTAGATAAATAATCATTGAAGCACCATTGCATTTGGGGACATTGGAACATATATGTAGTGTTTGTATAGTTGTATGACAAATTGTTTTATGTTGTGTGCATGTTATAATATCATAAATAATGGTGTTTTAGAGCTTAATTAAAAGTATAAGGAGTATCTAGGAATTAGGAGATGGATG
>CATIWR010003712.1:0-16213 GCA_949677035.1 Omphalea diandra | reverse complement strand
AGTTTTACTGGTAGAGATATGATGGCAATGGCCAAGAAAAAGAAAATTAGAGGTTTTGTAAAGTTGGGGCAAAGAGAGCTATGAAGTTATCAGATGCTGATCAACCAGTACACCTTATAGAGCCCAACTCAAAAGTGTTTCGATCCAAGTATCATAATTTTGTTCAGAAACCATGAAAAAGGTGCAGGTAAAGGTCATATTTTGATTAGTCGGAATTTCACTAAGGATGTAAGTAAAAAAAATTAATTTCTTCTTGGATGCACCATCAACTTTCATTCAAATAAATGAGCTTGTGATGAAAGTGGTTTGTTTTATGAAGGACTCTAGCAGAGAGATTTCATTTTATGCTGAAATAGGCGTGCTTCTAGTTTGTGTTGTATTCAACCTAGTTTTATTGTTGATTGGATTTTTTTTTTTTAATTATTTCTTTACATGTCTTTTATTGCCATTGAGATAGGGATCGTGGTGTGAGGGATGATCGTCACTCTCCAGGAAGATCCAGGTCGGTTTCACGTTCTCATTCTCCACCAGATGAGAGGGACCATAAGTCGAACCTGAGGTCCCCAAGCCCAAGGGAGAATGGTCTAAGTCCTCGTGATGAAAGGGACTATCCATCTGGCAGGTCAAGGAGTCCAAGGGGTAATAATCTTGGCCTGTCTAGGTCTCCTTCGCGGTCTTATGGGTAAGTAGCTCATGAGAGCCTTTTTCAATTGAATAAATTGCCATCTAATCTTTTATGTGGTGTGTGAAATGCTATCTAGCTAATTTATAGATAATTTATAGCAAATTTTAAGTTACCAGATTATCAAACTGCATACTAATTTAGTGACAAAGCTTGCATAGTATCCTATGCATGCGAGTTATTTCATAAACTACTTATTTTCTGTTGTTTGGTTGTATACAAAAAATCATAAGAAAATTATTGTTTTGTGTTTGGTGTATTCTGAAATATATTAGTTTCTTTTCCATAAAAAAGACTTAAAATTTTTGAAACTCGTCAAAATTTGTATGTTCAATTGATGATCAAATATAAAAGAAAAATACACAAAAATAATAAAGTTGTAAATTTTTCCAATGATTGTCCAGTGACTGGTGCTGGTTGCTGGCCGTTGGTGGCAGCCGGAGATTGCCAGTAGTTGATATATTAATTGACATGTATTTGGTTAGTTTTTGTATAAGTTCTTTTTATTTTCATAAGTGTAAAAATTGTGAAGTCATTTTTCTCGAAAAATGATTTAGTTTTCTCTGACCGAAAAGATGTATTCTGTTGACCGATTTTCCTGGATGTACCAAATAAAGGAAAATGCAAAAATGTTTTTCTGGAAAACATTTTCTGTCTAACAAATGGTGGCATGGTGTTTACATTGGTATAAATCCTTTCACCAAGGGCTTTCTTTCTGTGGGCTGTGGGGTGGCCAGGTGTCTGCGGCCCTCTTGCTTTGCAAGGAAGTTGTTTCAGGGGTTTGAATCCTCAGTTATGATGGATCAATTTTACCATTGCACCAAGACTTACCTTCAAAGCTTGCTTTTAAATATGTTATCAATATTCTATTTTATCTCTTGGGTATTTTGTCTAATGATTGAGAACATGATACTACAGAAGGATTTTTGTGGTTTGCCTGGATTGTGCGTTTAGTTTGGTTAATCTTAAATCGATTTGTTAGTGGATTATTTGCCTTGAATTTGTTGGTGGAATGCTGATCGTATCTGGTATTTTCTTTGCAGTTCTCGCTAATTCCAGCTATTGTTGCCATGTTGCCGTTGGTCAGAGGGTTTGCATTGGAAGGCATACTTTGGGCTTTTAGTAAAGTTAGATGAATTGTGTATTTGGTCTCACTTGGATCTCCTTTTTGTTGTGGTTTATCAGTTGTACAACTAATATAACTGATGATACTGCTCTGTTGGTTAATTACTTTATATAATGTAAAATGGGGATGTTGCAATGTCCAGTGCTCATTCTTTTATTGGAACGTTTAATATTTGGCTGTTAAGAATATCATGCTCCCCGAGTGTATATTATAGTTTTTTCAAGCCATTTGGAATGTCCAGATTTCAGCGACATGGTTTGGAATTTCAGCAGTTATGGGTTTGTGTGAATGTGAGAACCTAGAACATTACATAGTTCTGGTTTTCTCTAGCTCCAGTCCTTGAGTGTTCAAGTCATATGGTCTGTTTATCAAGCGAACCATGACATATCCTGTCGAGGGTGGCAATTAGACTGCCGTGGAATGGAATGAGTCTCCTTGGGCCTTCTTCACATTTGCATCCGAAGTAATTAAACTTTTCAGGGATGTGCAGCTGAGCAAACGCGATTCATAATGCCAGCGAACACATCACAAGAGCAACATAGCATCCTTTTGGTCGCATAGTGCATCTTGCTAAAATAATTCGACTAAGGAAGCCTATGCCGTTCAAAAAGTTAACAGCGCTTCAAACCTTGGTTTGCAGCCACATTCATTGAACAAAGATCTCAATAGACAAACTATTTAAAATCAAAACTGAGAATATCTGCTTAGCCATAGATTCAAACATCCTTACAATGAAAAAGGAAGCAGTGTGTCATCAACATTTATGCTCTAAAGGAAGGCGAGTTCAAACTTTCTGATTTGAAGCAATTCCCAAAGAACGTTCTGAGCCATTTGGAAGGGACACATCTCATGTCAGGAAACAAGAAAAATGTACTCAACAACAGTATTTGCTCATTGCAAACTGCCCTGAATTATTGTAAACATAACATTACATGTTCAGTTTCCCAATCACTCTAAAGGGCATGCTTTCTCAAATGCTTGCTGCTCTTTGCGACACAAATCAAATTCATTTGTATGGTAGTACATACAACCAACATAAGCATCCATCTCTTTTGTGCACCTCTGGTGAACATCTTTCAGCCTGCAGTGGCAAATATCTTAGAATTTGATATGGGGACCAACCATACTCTTTGTATGCGTGTGTACTTATGACCCTGTGTGATGCAAAATGTTCTTCCTCTTGCAAGATTGATTTAATAGAATATTAAATAAATCTTTTTGTTTGGTCAAATAAACTAAATTAGCAAGTGAATGAGAATTTCAACCTGACCAAACTTCAATGCCAAACTAGTTGGGGTTGGCATGTAATTATATCCATAATTATGTAAATTCATTCATAGAATATTACTCAACTACTCTAGTCTACTACTCAGCCAAACCTTGGGCTTTAAATTAACTCATAGACTATGAACGAAAAAAAGGACAACCAGAAAATGGAAAGGAAAAACAAAGGTTGCTACACATTTTGTTGAACTACTTCTTACATGAGAAGAATGACATTAGGAGTATTAGCTGTGCGGCAGACAAATTATTCAACTACTTCAGGAAGAAGCATGATATTTGGAGCATCAGCTATGTTCAAGAAGGGCAAGACAAATGACAGCAACATTCAAGAATTATTATCTATTGAAGAAGGAAGTAAAAGACTCTGGATAAGAGATTTCTTTTGTCCTTTTAAAGGAGATGAGAAAGAAAATAGACATCGTTAGTTCTAACCTGCTACCACATGTAAGAAGGCAACAATATGAAGAAAGATTGCAATGGGATTCGATTCACTATATCCCTAATTTTGCATTGAATGGTCAACAAGGAAATTAGATGTTGACCCTAAGTTCAAGCACACATTTTAGTGAGTGGAGCAACACTCCTAATACGTTCTCTGTTGGTGAAGAACCGAAACGATAGGAATTGTATATATCACATAATATTGTGTGAAGTGAAAAATTAACAAAGTTACAAGTTAAAACTCTAATTCAACTACAAGAAGGTTAAGCTACCTAAAATTCTAAAATATCTTTGAGCAAATGTACAATCATGATAATTGTGAGGCTTTGCCTTGAAAAACAGTGCAGATGATAATGATATCAGAAACCTGAAAGATCATCAAGTTCATATATTAAAAATTAATGCACTTAGAGCAGCTGCAGGTTTACAACTGAACCTAATTGTAGTCAGTAGTAGTCTAGATTCCAGCAGGATATGGCAAGAATCTTTAATTGTCGGAAGTTGGAAGCAATTTTTGTGGCACAATTACGAGGGCCTTACAACTAGATTAAAGTGGTTAGTAAATTTGTAATAGAAGAAGTTTGCCCAAAAAGAAATGACAAAAGACCACATAGAAAGGAATTCATCCCACTCAAAACTGTTCAAGTAAAAAACTTGACAATGATTTGATGATTTTAACAAGTCAAATATGATAGCAAAACTGGATATTTTGTATGTTATCAACCGCAAACACTCATGATTTTGCAATATAAATTCAGAATTGAACAACAATGTTTTTTGCCAAAGAGAACATTCCATGTGTCAAACTTTCAAACTAACAGTACATATAATAATGTGTGAATTTTGATGTTCCAAAATATCCTAATTTCAGAGACTAGAAAACAGCAGCAAAGTTAATTCCAGAAACACAAAGTTAATTCCAGAAACAATTAGAAGTCAACCAAACAAAAATGCAAAATGAAATGATAAACCTTTACATGATGTCTAATTGTCTGTACAACTAAGCAATCTTGAAAAGCTGATATCCTTTTATTTATTTAGAGCATGTTTGCCATTGCTATCGCAACAAAGCTCCTAGTTAGCTAAAGCTACAACATTAAGTTTTAGGGATATTTTTAGCAATTCAAGAAAGTAATTTACTGACCACTAGTCAATCTAATTCAATGGCTATTGGCAAAAGCATCAAATTGTGAGCAGATATCTTTTATCATTTAATAAAAACACCAATGTAGGGAAAATCCCACATGAATTAATCAAAAGCCCATATTGTCAATATCAGTCCAAATCCCACCACAATTTCAGCACCCAGATGGAACCCGAAAAGAGAGCTCGTAGACAAACAAGCAACACAAGAACAAAATGGCTAAAAAAATAGAAGTAGAAAAGTAATAGTTCAATTGAAATGATACTACAAATTGCCAATTAGCAAATGAGACACCGAATAATAATAATAATAATAATAGTGAATTAAAAGCACAATCCCTAAATAGAGAAGAGAGGGTAGGAAGAAAGCATACAGGCCAAGAACGCAGCGGGTAACTTGTTGACCTTTATCGAGGCATTTCTCAGGGTTTGGATCCTTCTTCTTGCACTTTAGGAACGCTACATTCTCATTTAAGCATCTCGTCGCTATGTGCTTCGATGACGCCGTCAACACCGCCGATGTCGGGATCGGATTCCCCGTCGCGTCCACTGCACTCGCCATTATACGAAACCAGGGGAAGAGATGAATCGAGATCGTTTTAGGTGCTTAGAAATCGGTAGTGAGAGAGAGACCAGCAGGAAATGCTAATGTAGCACCCATTAGTGAGCGGGGGGGCACTTACGTAATTTCAGGAGGTTAAAAAAGAGAGAGCGCGTGTCGCTACTCACTCAGCTTCTTCTCTTTTGTTAGGGTTTTTTAGAGTTCTTGTTGTTCCTAAATGCTAATCTAACCGACCTCTATTATCTCTTGCTGGCATTTTCCTCCTCTACTCTATCCAGCATCGTTTGATTTGCTGATTGAAGGAAGATCGGCAAGTGAGTTCATCTTTTCTTTTCGAATCGAATCAAATTTGCTTGCTTTTATACTTTTCTTGCTGCTGTCCAAATACCATATGCTTTTGTTTTCCAGATTGTTCTTAATTTCTCAGTATCATATAATTAACTATCCACTGTTGATGATAATTAGGGCTTTGTATAGAACTTTTGAGTTTTGACTCCCCTGCCCTAAATTGATCTTCTTGTCGCACATAAAAGCTGCTCGATAAAATGACCAAGCCAGATTCATCATTATGGATATGTTTTATACAATTTTAAGATAGAAACACCCATACTACTAGTATCTAATTTATGGTGTCTGTGCAAAAACACTGTTTTCTGAACTATGTGCTTATACTGACCGTATTGGTGGCTCTCAATCTCATTCTTGCAATTAGAGAATGGGTGACAAGAAGAAGAAGACATTTATGTTCATCCGGCTTGTTTCGGCCGCTGGGACTGGATTCTTCTATGTCAAGAGAAAGAGTTCTAAGAAAATTGCTGAGAAGCTCGAGTTTCGCAAATATGACCCTCGGGTCAATCGCCATGTTCTGTTCACAGAGGCCAAAATGAAATGAGGTTGAAGATCATAGGTGCTTATTATTTTATCATCTACTGCTTTATGTTGGATCCATATACATTATTGCTGTTGTTGGCAATGTCTTATTTAAGTGTGGGTGAGCAGAATAAGTAAACCATTAGCGCTGTTTTTGTTATTTGATTAGGTCCCTCTCTCTCTTCTCTCAGTTCTAGTTGCAGTGAATCTTTGATGATTGGTTGTCCAACTTTTTGAGTCATGCTCATCTTAGAACATGCTGTAATATTTTTTTTTTGTATAATCTATATAAGACTGATGCTTTATTATTATTATTATTATTATAGAATGATTTCTTGGGAATTCATATATTATCAAACCTGGGATTTCTCATGTCTTAGCCGAAATTCATTTACATTAAGAACAAAGAGACATGGTTTCATGTTTACATTACCAAAATTTGTTTTGTTTTCTGCCATGAGATTGAAACTTAATGTTCATGCTGGCTTGCAAAATCATTAGGATGCATCCCAAACCTCAAGCTCATTCAGCACATTGAAGTGAAGAGACGGTTTGGATGTTCCGGTTGCAAATTTGTTTTTTTGTCATTTTGTACTCTTTGGTTCATACATCTTTGTATTTTGTGACCTATGAGATCGATATGCCATCTATAGAATGTATATAATTTGATTTCTGGTGTTTTTGTTCAAGCTTCTGACTTTGTTCCCTGTGAAAGAGCGGACTCCTAAACAAGAAAAGAAGTTGTATATTGGAACACCACAAAGAATGGTGGAAATAGGGGTGAGCGCAGAAGCAAAAATTTTTGAATTAGACTGATGCCAGATATAAATATTAAAATTCATAGTTGAATTATATGATTTTTCTAATTATGATAGCATTATTTTATATTATCTGAACTGAAAATTAGAATTGTAGTCGTCTTAAATTGAAAAAATCGAATCAAATAGTGTGTTTATATATATATATATATATCAAACAAGTATTTTTAATTATTAATTTTATTAGTTAATTCACTCAATTAGTATGTATTATTAATAATTTCATAATAATTAATAATTATACTAATTATTAGTTATTACTTGCAAACTAGTAGTAAATATTATTAATGCTTTTCAATTTAATCACTAATATATAAGTTGTTAGTTTTTCTATGAAATTATTCGTCTATTTTGATTTGAAATGATTAAAAAGGAGAAATATAGATTTAAAAATGTGTACTATTAATAATCACTACTTAAAATAACTAATGATTAGAATTCTTGTTAGTTTTAGTAGTAAATTTAGTAATAAAAATTAATAATACTTTGCAACGTAACAATTTATTAGTTATTTGTTTATTGTTGTTTATTTTTATCTTAAAATGATTGATAGTGAAAATTTTAAATTTTATTTTACTTTGATTCTTAAGTATTAAAAATAATAATTTTTAATTTTAATAGTATAAAAAATTAGAAATTAAAAGTTAAAATAACTAAATATTTGGATCAGTATTAAATTGAATTGAATTGATGCAAGAGAATTGAATAATTAAACTGAATTATCTCAAATTTAATATAAAATTAAATCAAACAAAAAATTTTATATAATATCAATTTTTAAATTTTGAAATCTCCGAAATTTCAATTTGATTATATTTATAAATCATTCACTTGTGCTCAACCACCCTTAGGTAGAATGTACCACCATTAGCCAGAACTGTGCTTGAATGCGTTTGTCTCTGATGTCAAAGATAAGGTCTGCCAATGCATTTTTCATGCGCTAATACTATTTGGATTTCGAAGTTAGCATGGTTCACGATGGTTTCTGCTTTCCGTAACCATCAATAATAGCATTGCGCTGCACTGACAGGTTTGAGAAGTAATAAACGTGAATCTTAATTGCTGACGAGTGATGTGAAATATCCTAGCATCATTGTCAGCATAGAATCCAAAACTTCAAGACTCAGCTCCACTTTCTCAACTTGACAGAGGATCACAAAGTCTTTTGTGTTCGGTGTGAATTATTGTAAATTAGATACTGTAGATGATATATCACAAGCAAATTTTAGAAAGACGATTATCAATGGAAAGAGCAATTAGGGACAGAGTTACGAAAACAAGAGAAAAAATTTAGCTTATTTATAATAGATTTTAACAGACTCATTCATCACATGTTCATGTTAAAATAAGTTTACACTGACCGTCTTTCATATCAACTTACTAAATGTGTCACAAACTCATAACTTATTTGATCACTATTTTAATTGAACTTATCCACTAATTAATAAAATATATTATTTAGTCTAATTTATAAAACTTAAAACAAACTAATAATTAATATTAGCTCGCACAAAAATTTTCACAAATATATCATAGGCAAGTTCTAGACAACTTTCTGATCGATTTTGGACTATGACTTGACCAGTTTCGAGCGGCCGATATTTGACATGAGCGAGATTGGCCTTGACTGTCCTACATAGTTGCTTGGTTGATCTTTGGTTAAGGGCTGACCAGCTCCGAGTGGCCGATAACTGGCATGGGTCAAGGCTGGTTGGCTGGCCGATCCTAGGTCGTGGCTTGGCTAGGGCTAAGGGATAGATAGTTGGCAAGGGACGAGGCTCGTTGATAGCTAGCACGGACCAAGGCTAGCCGCGAGTGGCCTATAGCTGGCGTTGCCTCAGGCTGCCGGGGGCAATACTTGGCCACACATTATCTTTCATGTCTTTTTCTCTCTTTGTATGTATTATTTATCATTTATCAATTAATTATGTTAGCAACATAATATTTTTAATAAATAATAATATAATATATTTTTATTTTATTGTGTAACAAAAAAGCTAATAATTAAATATTTAATTTCTTCAATTAATCAAAGAAAATATAAAAAGTTTAACAATATAAAAAATTTTACACAAAAATAATTTAACAAGTTTAAATACAAAAAAAAAAAAATTGACATTCATAATAATAACATGTCCTTAATTTCTTATATAATAAGAAGATATAAAAAAATGACTAACAAAAAAGTAAAATTATGATTTTTTTAATTTATGTATAAAAGTTATGTTATTATTAAAATTAATTATGTTAATTTAATTATTCTTTTATTTACTTGATAATAATTTTTTATAAAATAATAATATATTATAAAATAACAATAAATTTTAATTATTATAAAAATATTATTTAACTAATTAATTAATTAAAATAAATATTAAATTTATTTAAAATTTATTATTATATTCATACCACATAATGTGAAGATTGATGACTAGTACATAATTAATTCTGGTTTCAAATTCAATTTTAAAAGAATGTATGTCATGTTTCAAATAGTTGGATCAATAATATAATATTTTTGACAAATTACAATATAATACATTTTATTTTACTATGTGACAAATAAATTAATAATTAAATATTTAATTTTTTAATTAACTAAAAGAAAATATAAAAAATTTAACAATATAAAAGTTTTTTACATGAAAAATATTTTAGAAAGTTTAATAATATAAGAAGTTTTTCATGTTTACAATGATAAAATATTTAGTTTTTATGTAATAATAAAAATTAAAGAATTAAAAATTTTTCAAAAAGCTAATAAAAAGTGAAATTATAAATTTTCATATTTTAATAAAAATTATATTATTATTTTTATTTATTAAATTAATTCAATTATAAAATTTAATTATTTTATTTACTTGAAATTTTAATTGGATAATATTTTTTATAAAAAAATTAATTGGATAATATTTTTTTTATAAAATAATAATAAACTATAATGAAAATTTAATTATTATTTAATTTAAATTTTAATTAATTAACTAATTATTTTATCGAAATAAATATTTAATTTTATCTACAATTTATTATTATAATAATAATACACAACATGTGAATTTAAGATTAATATTATATAAAATTTATTTATATTATATTATAACACTATATCTAGTATGATCATCGAAAAAATTATAGCAAACAGACAGTCATTCAAAAATATTTATGATGAAAATATAATCATGATTTCAGAGTAAAATCAATATATTATTATTAACAGTGTTGATAACCAATCTCAAGTTAATATTTTAAATCATAAGAATATTTTTATTTTATAAATATAATAAAATTATTTATAAATAAAAACATCTCATTATTCTAAAAAAATAATCATAACTCATATGGTAAAAGAAAAGGATTATTTAATTGCAGCAATCTTTGCACGATGTCATTTTCTAAACTGCTTATAATACATTCGCATGTAAGTACCTTGCCATATCCAACTGGATTCAACAATATTGCATGAACCATAAGGGATTTCCATAGTAAACTTATTTTTCACTTTATTATTTTATTTTATTTTCTTAAACATAAAGTAGGAAATTTTAGAATTTATTTAGATTATTTTCATTGTTTAAATTAGCCATACTTATCGATTGTGTTACCGTAATTCTTTAAATATTATACTTTTTGTTGATTTCCGAAAATTAAAAATAAAATATATTTATATGGCTCTCATAATCAAAATCATAAAAATTCAGTTTTTTTTCATTGCCAAATATTAATTGTAAATACATTATAAAAAAATTAAATATTCACATTCTAACTCATTTTTTAATCATTTTAGAGAATAAGTTTAATATTTGGTTGATTTTAAATTTCATACCTAACATAACATTCAATAATTATGAAACAAATGAATTCTTTTATAGGACTTTTTTACATGTTAACAATTGGTTATAAAACTTTAACAGGCAAAATGCTAGTATTAGGTGTAATTTTTTTATTTTTGAAAAAAATTTATGTGTGAAAGAAATGTATTTTTTATTAAAGTATTGGGAAAATAAAACATATATTTGGTATCATATTTGGTGAAATATTGAATTAGCTTCAATGATGCACCAAACGCTAATAACCATTTTTAATATAAAAGGTCAAAAATAAAAATTAGGAGTCGAAATAAAAAATTCTTATTTATATTTGTTGCAAGAGAATTAATACTATTATTATCATAGTATTCATTTATTTTTATTTTTCAAATATCTATTAAAAATTCTATCCAAACCTTTCAAAATAAAATCTTTTGATAATTTATCATTTTATAGCAAAATGATTATTTTATGGCAATTCAATTTTTTTTTGTAACAACTAAAAATATTTAAAAAATTAAAAATACAGTATTTTATTTTTTCTACTATGAGATTTAAAAGGGAAATTTTTTTTATGAGAATCGATAAAAGATAAATATAAAATTAAAAATATTTTATAGCACATAAATAATGGAATGATCAACTTTAACAATAAAAAATAAAAGAAATACCATAAGTTTTTTTTTTTAAATATCAATATCACATTCCTTTTTTTTATCCATAGAAGAAGGTAAATGAAAGAAATCGAACCTGATACCCTAATTACTCGCAATATGCACTTTAACCATTAAATTATGTTTGTACATGCTACTTAGGAAATTATTATATTCAAAATAAATTAGGTTTAATTTTCTTTTTCCCTTTTAGTTAATATACTATTATTTAAACCTAAAATATAAATAAAATTTGTGTGCAACCATCAAACTCAAAAAACAACTATAGCAAGACAAATTTTACTTATATATATATATATATTTTCTTCGTCAATTTTTTTTCATAATGTAAATTCGCAATAATTCCGCCTTCAATATCACTTGAGCAAATTCTTAGTGTATGTTCAGCACTTCCATTTTTTGCACGGGATGGGACCAAAAAGATACATATTCTTTATTTTTTTTTTCCCTTTTTTGTAAAAATATTCCTTTTCTATGGATTTTAAAAGGACACATATATGTAAAATATATTTTAACATATTTGTTGGTTATACTTTCTCATATAATCTCTTTTAATACTTTTTTCATAAGTTAATCACGTGCCTCTTATTGAAATAGTGAAATTTATTATTATTATTATTCTATGTTTAAATAAAAAATATTAAATATCACAAAAATAAAGAGAAAATTATTATTTAAAGAATAAAATAATTTCAGTTAAAAAACAATGAACATAATATATAATAACGATGAAATAAAAATAATAAATTTATAATTTAATTTTAAAATTAAATTAAATTTTCAAATAATAAAATTTATCATTTAATTGAAGAGATCCATAACGATTAATTTATAAAAAATCTAAAAAAATATATGCAAAATTATTGTTAATAAAACTCATATTTTAATTAAATATTTATCTTATTTTTTTTATTATGCAATCTAAATAGCATGAATGATTTTAATACAGTTAATTAAATGAGTATTATTCAAATGAAATATTTTTATATTACGTATGTATGTCTCGAGTAGACACGAAACCATACGAATTACCACTAATTTATGTCTCGAGTAGACACGAAAACTTACTAATTATCACTAATGTATGTCCCGAGTTGGCACGAAACCATACCAATTACCACTAAGTTCTAAATAAGTTTATCTGCACTCAACTTAATAAATTTATACCTCTAAGCCGAATACCGACCGAACACAACCAAAAAAAAATATATCTTATATATCCTTCTCAATCTATCCATTTGTGATTTCTGATGACGTGGCCCAATCAGAGTAAACAACCCCTTGAACATTTAGCTCCTACTTCTTCACCATGGCAAGTGAATATAGATATGGAATCCAAAAATTAAAGGTTCCACCACCTTTCCTTTTGTTTTCTCTCTTTCTTGAACCCTCATTCTCAACCATAAGCTCCTTTTATTATACTACTGTTTCTATCATCCCTTCATTAGTCATTAGTGGAGCATTTTAGAACCCATTAGCACAACCTCCATTGTGTTTCTTTTTCTGTTTCTGGGTTCTTCTTCTTCCTCTTTTATGCTTATTCAAGATTTTAAACTCTTTTCTTTTTGTTGCTTGCTCCTGTTGGGTCTGTATTATCAATGGCTCTCTGCGCATTTTCAGTTCCTGCTCATGCAGACAGGGCGGCAAGCTCAGATCTTTGTAAGAACATTTATGTTTCTTCTCATTTCTTGTGGAGAAGAGATCTATTGGGCCAATCTCCACAGAGGCTTAATCAGGTTTGCTTTATTTATATGCACTTTACGTGTATGGAATAATACCCATGTTGCGGAAATGAGTTTAGACTTCTTCCTCCTGTCCATTTGGTTACAAATGTCGATTCTTTTAATCTTGTTTAATGGTTGAGGAAGTGCCCGCCAAGATTCTTTCTTTTTCGTGTACTACTTTATTTTAGTTTCTTCCCTTGGTTTTTGAGTAGAGTTTTATTTCCAATTTTCCAATTACGTACAAGGGTTAAAAAAAAGAAGCTGTTGAAAGAAACCGGTATTTTGTTCTGTTTAGGCAAAGGGCAAGAAAAGGCCAGGCGGGATTTGGGCATCACTGTCAGAGAGAGGAGAGTATCACACAAACAGACCACCGACACCCCTCTTGGACACTATAAACTATCCAATTCATATGAAAAATCTATCAATCAAGGTATATAACTAAACACCCTACATATACACATACTTGCTTATTTATGATAAAATATAACTTCGTATCACCAGATAGAATTTTTATATGAATATTTATTACTACAGGAGCTAAAGCAACTAGCAGACGAGCTGCGGTCTGATGTTATTTTCAATGTTTCAAAAACTGGGGGTCACTTGGGATCAAGCCTTGGTGTTGTTGAGCTCACTGTGGCTCTTCATTATGTTTTCAATGCTCCTCAAGACAAGATACTGTGGGATGTTGGCCATCAGGTTTTGCCAGCTCTATAACTTCTTCTTCGTGTCGTAGCTAATTAATGGAAGTTTGTTTAGACAGGCAATAAGAAACATACTGCTGTTATAGTGTTATATAAAATTGTTCAGAATTTCATTCCACCACTATTGTTTTGCAGTCCTACCCACACAAAATCCTGACGGGGAGAAGAGACAAGATGCACACTATGAGACAGACAAATGGACTTTCCGGTTTCACCAAGCGATCAGAGAGTGAATATGATTGCTTTGGGACTGGACATAGCTCTACTACTATTTCTGCAGGCTTGGGTACGGCTTTCTTCTTTTCATTCATTATGATATTCTAACTATTTTTTTGAAAAAAAGAACAGTTATGAATAGATCAATAATGGTGGGCCTGTTATTAGAATTCATAGTATTCCCTGGTCAAAGTCATGTATTTTTATTCTCCAGCAGTGGCCATGGAATGTTTCTCAACTCAACTTGACAACGGTCATTCCCAAACTAGTTGCAGTTAGTTATAAAAAATTATATATTTAAAATTCTTTCTAGGGAATTTTTTTTGTGGTAAGTTATATAATTCTTCAAAGTGAGCTTCAAATTGATTTATAAATTTACTTCATTTCTTAAGCTGGGGGATACTGCATTCTAAAATAGATTTGGTGGTTTCCTTGTGTTATCTTTCTATATTGGCTGAATAGAACTTACTATTGTTTACTTAGTGGATGGGGTCTTCATTCAAAATTATTTTAATTAATGTCTTTGTACGATGGAATATAAATTAGCAATGCAACAGGGAAAGCTCTGCCCTTCACATAAATCCCACACCCTATGAAGAAAGATTTAAATATGAGACCTCCTTATGAATCTCAAACCTTAACTGCTGGCTGTCCCTTTGGGGACTTATTCTAATTGATATTAATTAGAATTTTTAAGTGAAATGAAAGAATAAGGCCTTTCTAGGCTCAAACTGATTTCTAGTGTGTAAATTCTGAGTGCTTTCGATGTACAGGAATGGCGGTGGGGAGAGATTTAAAAGGAAGGAAGAACAATGTAGTTGCTGTTATAGGTGATGGAGCCATGACAGCAGGACAAGCTTACGAAGCTATGAACAATGCAGGGTACCTGGACTCGGATATGATTGTCATTCTCAATGATAACAAACAGGTTTCTTTACCAACTGCTACTCTTGATGGACCGATGCCACCTGTAGGTGCTTTGAGCAGTGCACTTAGTAGGTTGCAGTCAAACAGGCCTCTCAGAGAACTGAGAGAGGTTGCTAAGGTAAATATATGAGGGAGAAGCTACCACTTATAACTTTGTTAAATCAGGGAACTGATATGTTGCGTCTGAAATTATTGCAGGGTGTTACAAAGCAAATTGGTGGACCCATGCATGAATTGGCAGCAAAAGTTGATGAATATGCTCGTGGGATGATCAGTGGTTCTGGATCAACTCTCTTTGAAGAGCTTGGATTGTATTATATTGGTCCTGTTGATGGCCACAACATAGATGATCTTATTGCTATTCTCAAAGAAGTTAAGAGTACTAAAACAACCGGTCCAGTTTTGATACACGTTGTCACTGAGAAAGGCCGGGGATATCCATATGCTGAGAGAGCTGCAGACAAGTACCATGGTAATTAGAATTGAAAGCATTTGTAAGGAAGAAAAATATTTTCATGTAAATACTTGAGTGGCTATACCCCAACCATGCTTGTTTAGAAATACTTTGAAAAACTAATATGAGCTAACCACTGATGCTATGCCTTCTCTAGATATTGCATCTGAACTCTTATTGTTATAAGTATATAACTGCATGGGTCTCATTTTGCAGGAGTGGCTAAGTTTGATCCTGCGACTGGAAAGCAATTCAAGGGCAGTGCCAGAACGCAGTCTTACACAACATACTTTGCAGAGGCTTTGATTGCAGAAGCAGAAATGGACAAAGATATTGTTGCAATTCATGCTGCAATGGGAGGTGGAACTGGCTTAAATCTCTTTCATCGCCGTTTCCCATCAAGGTGCTTTGATGTTGGGATAGCAGAACAACATGCTGTTACATTTGCTGCAGGACTAGTCTGTGAAGGCCTTAAACCTTTTTGTGCAATCTATTCATCTTTTATGCAAAGGGCTTATGACCAGGCAAGTCAATACATATTATCAATTTTTTATTTATTTTCAGTTAACTAAATACTGTTCTTAGTCTGATCGGCATTAAATTATTGTGTTAATCATCTACTTGAGTTGTATTAATGTTGTTCTCTGCATGAATACCACAGGTGGTACATGATGTGGATTTGCAGAAACTTCCTGTGAGATTTGCAATGGACAGAGCTGGACTTGTTGGGGCAGATGGCCCCACACATTGTGGAGCTTTTGATGTCACTTTTATGGCAT
>CATIWR010003679.1:0-42183 GCA_949677035.1 Omphalea diandra | reverse complement strand
TTAGCCAGTTCCATTGTGGTTTAATGGCAAAATTCAAGGCAACCCAGGTATCTTCCCCCCCCCCCCCCCCCCCCCCCGCCCCCCCCCCCCCACCACACTTTTTCGTTTCCTTCCCTTTTTTTTTTTTTGTGGATTACTGGTTAGAATAGGGTTAGTAGGCTTTATAGATAGACTGTGGTTTGTATAGACCATTTGAAGGTCTGTGTAGACTACTATTTGCTCTATAACCCTTAGTTATTGCTCATAACTACATGGTAGTTTATTCTTTATCTATTTCTTATGTTTTTTTATTCTCTCATGGTTTTATGAGCCTCTTACTACAAAAATAGGGTAGGATATAATAACCTATACCTTATTTTATCATTCTTACGACTACAGTAACTAAGAATGTTTGATTAGCTTGTATGTGTTACATTTTTTATATGTATGCTTGCATTCCTTGTTCTTCTTATTTGATGTGTTTAATTATGGGTGGACACGAATAAGAGATTTGTAACCCATATGATCCTTTAATTCACTATTGTTATTATTTGCCCTTATGCACTAAGAAGAAACGGGTTGAATTGATGAAAATTTTAAATTTTGGTGGGAACTCAAATAATTAAATTATGAGGGAAAGGGAAAGAAAAGTATCAACATATAAAGGGAAAGAAAAGTATCAACACATAAGATTTATAATGGTTTGGGTATTAACCAACCCTACTTCTGCTCCCTAATTCATCAATTGGATGTTTCACTAACTCATTTTGTGTTTTACAAGCTAACCTATAACTTAGTGTTTTGGCTCACACCTAACCCTAATTACATTTAGTGTTTATGGCTAAACAAAAACTAATAAGAGTTTTGTACACTCCAAGCTTACTTTATAATCCAAAACCCAAGTGTTTAAAGGTCACACTTAACCCTTTACAAGCAATGAATACTCTCAACAAATAAAAGTATAATAGTAATTAAGAGAAAGAATCTTAAGAAATCAAATTGCAAGAATTTAGACATGATAAATGAAAGTTCTCTTATATTCAAGGCCATTTATTAGAGTATTTATAGTTTACAACCACCAAATAGTCATTGCTAAGGCAACTATATCCATATCTCTAAGATTTGTAGGTAATTTCCATGGTTGAGATCCTTGAATCATAGTTGTGAGATATTTTTCATGCTCAAAGTTACTCTTTCATGATCAAAAACTTTAATTGTGTTTAACGACTAGTGAGATGTAGCATTTGGATATTGATTTCTCAAAACTAACCATTACAACACTCTACTTTTTATAGAAGTCCCAATTATGTGTTAGTGTGTCATGGTCGTGATCTTGGATTGTGTTGGAGTAGTATGAGTCTCATAGGAATGGGCCTAGATGTTTTGATTCAACTTTAAAAAGGAGTCATGGTCACTCCTCTAAATTACATTTGTGATCTTTAAATTTTCCAATGGCTTCTAAGACACGTGGCACACTTCAATTGGTTTTGTAGGTGACCATTAGAGTGTTTTTGCTTGAGGTTTGAATGTTGCAGTTGTGACCTTGATGTGATTCAAATCACAAACTAAACTTGAGAGTTTTTTTTCCATTTTTAAGCTTGGTTGCAATCATATTTGCCAAATCTATCGGGTCTTAGTTCTTATTTATGATCAAGCCTTCTTTTGTGCGTTTCAGCTATCAATTTTGAGACTTGAAGTTTTCTCATTACCTTTCACCTTCCTAATTTATTCTTATCTTATTTTCTATAAGAGCAACACTTATTCAACCATTAGTACTTTTCAATCTATGTTGTTAAGATTAATAGCATAGTTTGACCATCTTAGTCCAATAATTTCTCCCTTTTTGATTTTGACAACTTAGATTGAATTTGCAAAATATAATCCAAACATTATTCATACTCATATAGAATATAAGTCTATGCATGTCAAAAAGAAGTTAGAATTGTAATTCCTTAAGATTACAAATAACCCAAAACACTTAGGCAAAGGATTTTAAAGATTTTAAAACTTACTCCCCTTCAAACAATACTTCCCATTAATAATCTCAACTTTCTTATTATATAATCATTAAATTTGCATATAATCCTTCAAATTTATCCCTCTCTTTGTCAAGATTAAAAAATGGGAATAGGGAAAAATAAAGAAAGGGAAAGTATATATATACATTCAAGTCAAGCATTCACAATTAATCACAATAAAATAGAAGACAATGGAAATTAGTGAAACATAAGAAGAAATTTTCATTAAAATGAATCAAACCAAGTACAATCAATCAAACCACACAAAATTTCAACATTTACATGAATGTTTGATCACTAACATTAGGCCTTTTATTTCAAAATCATAAAATAGAGAAGAAATGAAAAAAAAGGAAATGAAAATAGAAAATAAATAGAGCTAGAAATCAGGGGATTGGTCTTTATCATCTTCTTTTTCCTTTAGTCACTTCCTCCTAAATGTTAGGTAGGTAACATGGAGTAAGTTCAATTTTCTTTTGAAGATCCACTATATCATTATGGAGATGACTAAGAAGCTTGAATTTTTTCAAGCTTATTGTTAATGGTGGAAAAAGAAATGGGAGGAGGAAAAGGAAGAGGTTGAGTGGGAACTTGGACCCCAAGTTCAGTTGGTGGCTCTTCTCTTTCTTTAACCACAATTTTTTGCCTCTTTTGTTGTTGTGAGGCTTATTGAAGTCTAACCCCTTATGCCCCTAACAAATACTCATATGTAAGGGGTTTGATGGCTTTAACATTTAGCAAATAATTTAGATCTAAGGGGTTGGCATTTTCTAGGTAGGTGATTTTGAAGAATTGGTCATTTTGGAGGGTGAGAGCATTAGTATGCCTTTATATGGCAATGATGTAAGAAGAGAGAAGAATTTGACCATGTTTTGACTTTCCCGAATGGAAAAGTTAGTAAATAAAAAATTGGCTTGATTGGATTGGTTTTCATTTAATTAAATAATAAAGAAAACAAAAATCTTTTTGGAATTCTTTTTTGTTTCCATCACGGATAGTGATGGAAAGGGTGATGATGTAATGAAGAGCCAAAAAGTGAGGGAAATGATGTTTTTGGCTGATGGGTTTCAATTGAAATCAAATGCCAGCATTTAGTAAAATTAAAGTGAATCTCACTCAAATACCATGGGGCTTCAATTTGGAAATTAAAAAGGGCATAAAAGGGTTCATAGGTTGTAAAACGGTTTGCCGAAACATCGAAATAGAACCCTATACATATTGGTTTCATTTGAATCATGGTTGCCATTATAACGAAGAACTCCCTTGTTGCCTTATCATACCCTTTTTCTCTAAAGATGAACCACCCAAGGCTATAAACGCAAGCCTTAATCTCTCTTTTTTAAAATCTCAATTACGATTTATAGGTCATATTGAAAAACAAACTTTAAAATATATTTTCAAATATCCTTTATATCAAGTGATCAAATTGATGTTTAGATCATTGATTTAAGCGTATGAATATTAAAAAAAAAACTCAAATCAAAGTTGAATAAATTCATCTCTTCAAACCAAAATAATATAAACATAACATGCACACATTAAGCACAACATTTATCAATCAATCAATAAGCCATACAAACAATTAGACCTATTTTGACTTAAGAGCACTCCCATCAAGCATCCCAACTACTTTTTTTTTTTTTTTATGGAATTCATTATTTCCTCATTAAGGGGTTTTGTGAAAATATCCACTAATTTGTTATTTGTGTCAATAAATTCTAACACAACTATTGGCCCTCGTGCACCAATGAAAGGGGTTGGATTGATGGGAAATTTAAAATTTAATGGGAACATAAACAATTAAGTTATAAAGGAAAAGGAAAGAAATAATCAACATACAAGATTTATAGTGGTTTGGGTATTAACCAATCATACATCCACTCCCCAATTCACCAATTAGGTATTTCACTAACTCACTTTGAGTTTTACAAGCTCACACATAACTTAATGTTTTAACTCACACATAACCCTAATTGCACTCAATGTTTATGGCTAATATAGGACTTTACAAGAGTTTTACACACTCTAGTCTCATTTTAAAACCTAAATCCCAAATGTTTAAGGCTTACACATAAGCACTTATAAACAATGAATACTCTCAACAAATAAAGTACAATAGCAATTGAGATAGAAAGGCTTGAGAAATCAAATTATAAGAGTTTGGGCACAATTAATGAAAATTTGTATTATGTTCAAGGCCATTTGGTGGAGTATTTATAGATTCCAACCACCAAGGAGCAATTGCTAAAGAAGTTATGTCCAAATCTCTAAGATTTGATAGGCAATTATGCATTTAATGTTTGTTAGATGAATTTCACAATTGAGATCCTTAAATCATGGTCGTGTTATGCTTTTCATGCTTAGAATTACACATCCATAGTTGAGACTTCAATTATGTGTAATGGCTAGTGACACATGGCATTTGATAATTAGTTCCTCAAAATAAGTCATTGTAGTGCTCCACTTTTTATAAATGTCTTTATTGCAATCTTCAAAATAGCAGTCACTATCATAAATAGGCCTAGATTAGTGAATCATAAACCTCATTATGAATAAGACTAGAACTTTTAGTTCATTTTTGAAGTTAAGTCGTAGTCACTCTTCTTATATCATAACCATGATCTTCAATAATGTGTAACAACTCTTGAGTTACATGGCATATGTCAACTAGCTTTGTGGGTTACTATTTTTTTAAAGATGTTTGATCTTCACAATCATGACCTAGGTGCGACATTGATTGTGAACTAAACTAGAAATTTTTGTTTCATTTTGAATCTTAATAGTGTTTGTGATTATCCAAATACCAATCGCAACTAAGTTCTTGGTCATGATCCTTCTATCCTAGACCTAATTTATAAACCAATTTTGAGACTCAGAGATTTTTCATTTTCTTTAAACTTTCCAACATATTTTGATCTTATTTTCTGTAATAACAACACTTGATTCAAACACCAGTGCCTTTCAATCTATTTGTTAAGATAAAAAAAACATAGTTCTACCAAGGTTTGGCCACCTTAATCCAATAACATCCATTTTTTTTATTTTTACAACCTAGATTGAATTTGCAAAGTATAAATCATCAAACATGCATATACTTATAAAATTTAAGTATATTGAAGTAAAAAAGGAATTGGAGAATATGGTTCCTTATGAATGTATAAATCAAAAAGCACTTAGGCTATGGATTTTGAAAGTATTAAAATTTCTCCCCGTTAATCAGTGCTCCCTTTAGTTATCTCAAAATTTCCATTATTTTATCATTACACATAATCATTCAATCTCTTTCCCCTTTGTAAAGATCAAAAAGAGGGAATAGGGAAGAGCAAGAAGAGGAAAGTTATACTCAATCAAATAAGTCATCACAACAATCATAATGATATACAAGACAATGGAAATCAATGAAAAATAAAAAGAGTTTTTCATTAAAATGAACCAAACCAACTGTTACAATTAATTCCAAAAAAATTTCAAAGATTTACAAATGTTTGATCATAATCATTCGACCTAACATTTGAAAAAAAAGAAAAGAAAAGGAACATAAAATAAAATGAAAATATGAAAGAAAGAGAGCTAGAAATTAAGGGATTAGTCTTCATCATTTTGTTCTTTTTCAGGCTCTTCCTCTTTAAAATCAAGGAGGTAACATGGAGTGAGTTCCAATTTCTCTTAAAGGTAAAAAATATCATTGTGGAGATGACTAAGAAGTTTGGATTTTCAATCCATAATTCTTAAAATTTTGTTAAGCTCCTTGTCAATAGAGGCCAAGGAAATCAAAGGAGAAGGAGGTTAAGGTACCTTTCTTAGTTCCTTTTTGAGAGCTTCTTCTTCTTGGAGGACCAATCTTTTTCAATTTTATTATTGAAAGGCCTATTGGATCATTGTCCCTGAGCACTAAGAAGATATTCATATGTTATGGACTTAATGGCTTTGACATTAAAAAGATAATTGATCTTCAAAAGATTTCATTAGGTGGATAAGAAATTTAGAGAAAAGTCTCATTGTCAAGGTATTAACATGCCTACAAATGGTAGTGATATACGAAGAATGAAAGATTTGACCACGTTTGGACTTGCCCAAATAGGCAAGCTAGTTAATGAAAATTTAACTAGTTTAAATAGCTTAGCATTTAATTAAGCAATAGAGAAAGCACAAGTCTTTTTGGAAGACTTTCTCATTCCCATTACTGGGACCAGTTATAGAGAAAGTGATAACATGGTATAAGAACCAAAAAAAAAAAGAGAATTGATTTTTTGGCTAAGGAAGATTTGGAGTCATAGTGGTATTCAATTGAAATCCTATGCCAAAAAGTGTTAAAATCAATATTGAGTGAATTGAGATGAAATGCTCCTTCATTTTGGAAATTAAAGATATAGGAGAGAAAGAGGCAAAATAGATGGAGAATGGTTTCTTAAAGCACTAAAAGACAAACCCATACATACCTAGTTCATGATTGGCATCCTTGTCAATCACTATGGTGGCAAAGAACTCTTTTATGACTTCATCATAACCTTGTTCCTCCTTAAAAATGACCTCTTCCCATCCTAACTTAGAGAGATAAGCATAAAATTCTTCCTCAATGGAGAGTCTTAAGGGTAAAATGACATAGGATCTTATAGGGCAGAATTAGTTTGTCCTTGATGACTTCATATCTCTTTTTCCCTACTTGGGTCACTCCTTTCATCAAATGAAGAGGTCTAGAAAGGGGTGAAGAAAAGGTCATAGGGGCTTTGTGCTTACTGGTGTCCATAGGGGTTTCTATTTTAAAGCCAATAGGAAGAAAAGAAGGTGTTTAGAAGACTAAGTAAATGAAGAGAAAAACTTAAAAGAATGAGAAAGTTTGAGAGAGATATGAGAAAATGAAAGAAGGAATATGAGAAAAATAAAAGAGATGGCATAAAATGGGTTTAAATAGGCAAGAAAAGGAAAAAAAAGTCGTTAAAAATGCATTAGATGTAAGAAAAGATCCATTTATAGTAAGGAAGTTATTACCCAATGGAGTAATTTACGACTCTAAAAGAGAATCAAGATTGCAAATGTTGAAAAATATAGGTAATTGCTAGATTGAACGCAAAAAAGAAAAATTGAAAATGGTTGAACTTTCAAAAAACTTTGAAAAAACTCAGTGGCGAAGGAAAGGTCATTAGTGCAAAAATTGAAAAGTTAAAAAATCAAAATGTTTTATAAATCTTAAGCGTGATTAGAGATCTCAATAATGATTTACAAACTAGTTTTAAAAGCATGCTAAAAAATGAAAACTTTTTTAAATGGCCCTTATATATAGTGATCAAATTGATGTTTAATTGATTGATTCAAACATATGAATATGGAAGAACTCAAATGCAAGATGAATTAATTCATCTCATCACAAAGAAATAATATACATATAAAACACATAACGCATCAATCAATCATCAACCTATGCAAATAAAGAGACCTATTTCACTCAAAAGAGCTCCCATCAAGCATCCCTAACTCTATTTTGATGAATTCATCCTTTACTTATTAAGGAGTTTGGTGGAAATATCTATTGATTAATTATTTGTGTCAAAAAATTCTAACACAAAATTACCATTTTGCACATGGTCTCTTAAAAAATAATACCTAATATCTATATGTTTGCTTCTTAAATGTTGGATGAGGTTCCTGGAAAGCTTTATTGCACTTGTGTTCTCACATTTAATGGGAATGTGGTAAATAACTTTACCATAATCCTTGAATTATTGTTTCATCCAAAAACTTGAGTGTAACAATAACTTGTCGCCACATATTCCTCTTTGGCAGTGGATATGGAAACGAAACTTGCTTCTTATTAAACAAAGAAATAAGACATGCACCAACGAATTGGAAAGTTCTAAACGTGATCTTTCTATCAAAAAGACTACCCACATAATCTACATCTGAATATTCAAAAAGGCTAAAAGATGAGTTTCCAAGATACCATAAACCTAAATTCATAGTTCATATAAGAATTTTAAAATTCTTTTAATCGCATGCAAATGATATTCTTTTACATATGATTAAAATCTTACACATAAAGATACATTGTACATGATGTCGAGTCTAGAAGTGGTAAGATAGAGAAGAGAACTAATCATATGTCTATACTACTTCTCATTTATAGGCTTACTTGATTCATGTTCATCAAGCTTAATTAAAGAACTCATTAGTGTCTTAACTACCTTGCATCTATCCATTCCAAATTTCTTGAATAATTCATTTGTACACTTAGATAGGTTGACAAAAATGCCATTTTTGCATTATTTGATTTATAGACTAAGGAAAAACTTGAGCTCTCCCATTATACTCATCTCAAATTTCCTAGTCATACACTTGGAAAAATGCTTATAGAGATATCCATTAGTAGCATCAAAGATAATATCATTAATATAAATTTGAACAATAATAGTATCATTATTATGCCTCTTTACAATTAATATAGTATCAACCTTACCCTTTTCAAAAATATTTTTCAAAATAAATGAATTAAGCCTCTTACACCAAGCTTCAATAGCTTATTTCATTCCATACAAGGCTTTAGATAGTTTGAAAATATGGTTTGGGAAATCATGAGTCTCAAAACCCATAGGTTGTTCAACATAAACTTCCTTCTTAATGAAAACATTTAAAATGCACTTTTAACATCCATTTGAAAAAGTTTAAAATTCATTAGACATGTATATTATCTTTAATCTTGCAATGGGAGCAAAGGTTTCACCATAATCAATGTCGTCTTGTTGGTTGTATCCCTTAGCAACCAATCTAGCTTTGTTCCTTATGATGGATCCTTGCTCATCTAATTTATTCTTATACACATATTTGCATCCAACAATTAGGTACTCTTTGGGTCTTAGAACAAGCTCCTAGATGCATAACAATCACCCAACAATCATCTTGAAGAGCCTTATCAATCAGGTTTGGGTTAATTTGAGAAATGAAAGCAATATTATTACCTAAGGCATTAAGTCGAGCTCTAGTACTTAGACCTTTTGAGATCTCCCCAATTAAGAGTTCATTTGGATGGTTTTTAAAGTACCTCTGATCCTTAGGTATCTCTTGATAATAGTTCTCCTCTTATTGTGGTTATGCTTGCTTAATCTCTTGAAAAGGTACTTTCTCTTCAACTTCCACTTCAATTTCCTTTGATTTGGATTGCATTTTAGCTTCTCAAATTCACCTATAGGATCATCAATAAGAGAACCTTTCCCAATATTAAGTTTACTAGACTCATCAAAAACAACATTCATAAATTCTCCAACTACCATAGAATTTTTTTTATAGACTTTATAAGCTTTGCTAGTAGAGGAATAACCTAAAAAGATGCCTTCATCAATTTTAGAGGAACATTTTCCAAGATTGTCCTTGGTGTTTAAAATATAACATTTGCACCTAAATACTCAAAGATATGAAAGCTTAGGCTTTCTTTTACTCTATAACTCATAAGAGGTCTTGTTTAAAATTGGACTTTTGAAAATGTTGTTTGCAATGTAACAAAAAGTGATGATAGCTTTGGCCTAAAAGTAATTAGGAAGAGAATATTCATTGAACATAGTTCTAGCCATCTCCACTAATGTTATATTTTTCCTTTCTACAACATTATTTTGTTGTGGTGTTTTGGAGTAACAAAATTATGAGAAATACCATTTTCCAAATAATAGTTTTCAAAAAACTCATTTTAAAATTCTTTTCCATGGTGACTTCTAATGCAAGAAATGAAGTAACCCTTTTCATTTTAAACCCTTTTTGTAAAATTTTTAAAAGTATCAAGAGCATCAGTCTTATGAGTTGAGAAACTAACCCTAGTAGACCTTAAGTAATGTTCATTAAAGACAAACGCATAGTGTTTTCCACCCAATCTAGCATTTCTAGTAGGTCCAACCAAGTTCATATGGATGAGTTGAAGTGGTTTAAAAGTACTTACAACAATTTTGGATTTAAAAGAGGTTTAATATTGCTTCCACATTTGACAAGGTCCATATGTGTTGCGTTTGATGAATTTTAGCTTTGGAAGACTATCCACTAATTCTACTTTTACGAGATTTTGAAGGAACTCCATGCTTGCATGACCAAGTCTTCTATGCCAAAACCATGACTCATTACTAATAGAAATAAGACACTTAAAATATTGGTTAGCTAAATTGTCTATGTTAATTATACATGTATTGTCTTCCCTTTTCACTCTTAAAGACTATAATGTCATCTACTAGGGTAGTGACAAGACATTCTCTAGAGTCTATTACCCTTATCATATAATTGGCTTACACTCAACAAATTATGCTTTTAAACACCAATAAGAAGAACATTATCAATTAGTAGGCAACCATTCTTACCAATTGTTGTGTCAATGGGGAGAATGTTTGGAGAACATATCAACCCAAGGCATTAGTCTCACTCTTCTACTTTGAATGATGCATTTTTAATGATAACAAAATAATGATAAAACCTTGAGAAGTTATAATAATTGTACTGTAGTGTTTTTTAATGCTACAAACAAACTCGATGAATGGTTAAGGGAGAGAATGAATTCAGTGGACGTTGAACAAATCCTAACAGCATTGGAATATCACAATAGGCATTAGACAAAAGCTTAAACGTAAGCTATACACTCTAGACCTCGCCACTGGCATTAAGGTTTTGTAACAAGCATTGATATGGACCTAGCAACTGGCATTCAAAAAGTGTTATAGTTTGTACTGCACCTTTCGGACAACCCAATGGGGTACACTTAAACAATCAATAGATGTTAAGATGTGTCCAATGAGCATTATGAATTCTTTAATAATCATTGAAGCATTTTTGTATATTTTGAAAAATAGATCACCAAGCTCATACTTTTTAATAAATCAATAACAAGTGTTGATCATACTACAATAGACATTGATCATACTCCAATAACCATTGAAAAATACGCAACAAGTATTGAGCCAATGCTATAGATGCCCAAAGTGTTTTGGACCATCCAATAGGTATTGTGAAATTCACAATAAGCATTGAACAAATCTCCAATGGGCATTAAGAAGCTAATACTGGGCATTGAAAGTATCCATTACAAAAGCAACAAGAATTACTGAGAATCAACGGGCATTTTCATCTACAACAACTAGTTTTGCAAAAAAGCTACTAGACTGACCATTAACTATTCCAATGGCTAGTTTGGCATTCAACTATATAAGGAACTTTTCTGAAGACTAGAAAAAGGTCAGAAAACTATGGAGAACATTTGTGATCAACTAGAGAACATCTAGCAAGCTTTTTGTGCAAACCTTTTGGTGTTGCTTTAATTTGGGTAAAATGAGGATTACTTTATAACTCTTCAAGAGTAGGCTTTTTAGAGCACTAAAACTGTAATTACTGCCTAATTTGAGAGGCATTGACACTGCTTGGATCAATCCTATCTAGCAGTTAAAAGGTTAATATTGTACCTTAGAAAATACCAAAGGTTGGGTTAGTTCTCTTGTTCCCTGTTAAAATAGAGTAATTATAAAGGTTGTCCTTAAGCTTGAAAAATAAAAGGTTTTTCTTGAGCTCGAAAAGAATAGAAAAGTCCTAAGTTAAAGCTTAGGGAGTGGAGTAGGCACATTATCGAACCACTATAAACTTTGTGTTGATTTGTGTTGTTGCTTATGTATTATTTGGTTATGTTTTTATTTACAACCCAATTCACCCCCCTCTTAGGTTGCCTTATCTCCATCCAAACCAACAATTAGTATCAGAGCCTGTCCTCTTTTAAAGATTAATTGCAAGAGGTACACGATCATGGCAACCAATAAGTCTTCTTACTGTGGAGGCTTTCTCAAAAAAGGATCGACTCAAACTAGAGGAAGTAGTATGTCAACAAAGATAGAAGACCACTATCAAGAGGAAAGAAGGAGAAGGAGCTTAATGAATTTCACATCTGCAAGTGATGATGAATTCTCCTACAATAGAAAGATGAAAAAGGGAAAGATTAAAAACAAAGTGAAAGTTGGATGTCTAATGGCCATGGAGGATGAATTTAACAAGGACTCTCTAAATAAGGTATACAAACTTGATGATGATATCAAAGATATGTTCATAGTAGAAAATCTTATTGAGGCCCTAAAATTAACAAATAAAGACTTAGATACATCTTCTATATAAATAAGATTTTAAGCAATGAAAAAGAATCATTGAAAAATGAAATTAATTTTATCTGTAAATTTAAAGATGAGCTTCTTAAATAAGTTAAGTGTTTGAGAAAAGAAAAAGAGGAATTGTTTTCAAAAGCATTTTTCTTATATTCAAATGAAAGAGAACTTTTAAAAATAAAAATTGATTATTTTGAAAGAGAAAATAAAGAGTTAAATTCTAAAAATAAAATTTATGAAATTCTTTCCAAACAAAATGATAGCTTAAAAAAAGAGGTCTTGGACTTGAAAAACTCTTATTCAAATTTTACTAAACGAAAAGAAAAAATTGGATTTACTGTTGGGCTTTTAAAGAGATACTAGCGTAAAACATGAATTTGGATATAATCATGCCTCTTCCTTCATTTCTAAAAATGTGCTTATTGGAGCTTCACTTCTTAGAACATTTAGTGTCCAAGATGTTAAATTACAAACCTATTCACAAAAGGCTAATGTTATTGCAAAGCCTAAGGGCATAACATTAGCACATGCATACATTAAAAAGCCTAGGCAAAAGGCTAATCATGCTTATATGTTTACATTTTATAAGCTAAGAAGGCAAAATGTGCTACACTCTACGCATAAAAGAAAAATCACACATAATCACACTCAATATAGGGTGCATATATGAAAGACTTATGTGCATGATTATAACTACTCTTGTTCACACTCTCATAGGCCAAAGGCAAACATGCCTTTATTTATGGAACCAAGTACATCAAGTGCGCACAGGTTCCTTCACATTTTAGGCATCAATCTTTTTAAAAGCCACCTCACACTTGCTCCACAAATAAGCTTAGAAGAGCATTCATTTGGTAATGCTTTTATTATGGAAAATATAGTCATAAAGCATACTTTTGTTATGCAAGAATGAAAGATGAACATGTTTATGCTACTAACCCATATGGACCCAAAAGAAAATAGATAACAAAGAAAGTTTAATTTTATAACAAAGAAAGTTTAATTTTTGCAAGATTGGAGGCTCCTCACCCTCTACTCCAAATGGAAAATAAAAAGGTGAATGAAGTTGTAGATTTTGATGAGGCTATTGTATTTTTAAAATTATAAACTGTAATGTATCTTTATCTCTCCTTATTATTTACCATGCTTTTGCTAAAGGAGAGTTTAAATTGTGGATCTCTAGTAACTATCTTTCCTCTATTGTTAACCTCAATATATGTATATAAAATGTGACCCCAAGATATGTTAACTAAATTATTGTTTAAATACTTGGGGGATTTATTAGATGAAAGCATATAGATAGGGAGAGTTTTCCTTATCTAAGTGTTTTGTGTTTTAGATAACATCATGACATCTTAAAACCATAGATACAAGAAGCTCAACACCCTCATTTTTAAAACTACCATCATCGCAAGATTGGAAATAAGTATTTACCTCATTAAAAGAGTCCTCTTGAGCCATAAAGCAAAGGTTTGCAACATTATTCTCTTCCTCTTCTTCACTTGAGTCATCATCTTAACTATCTTTAAAGCTCTTCTTATTTTCCTTGTACCACTTCTTCTTCTTCTTCTTGATTTTGTGACAATCAAATTTGATGTGTCCATGCTTGCCATATTCAAAGCAAGTCACATCATTCTTCTTTTCTTTATAGTTGGATGATGTCTTTCTTTTATTCCTTATTTTTATCCTTTTCCTCATTAACTCTTTAAATATTTTTAATAGCATGCCAAGCTCTTTTTCTTATTTGTCACTTTTACCAAAATCTCTAAAGTTTGCCTCCACTTTTTTAGCCTTTATGGTGGATTTGAAAGTAGGTACTTTATTTGCATCTTTTTCTCTCAACTTCTTCATCTCCTCATTATTCTTTATTTCCATTTCATGAGTTAAGAACTTTCTAATGAGGACATCAATTGGTATTTTATTAATGTCTTTATTAGATTCATGAATATTAAATTCTAACGCCAAATTTCTCTAAGGAAAAATCTTAAAGAATCTTGAAGTTGACATCCTCCTTAGAAACATGTCTCCCAAGTTTCCTCATGTTGTTGAAAATGGCAAGAAGTCTAGTTATCATATTAGTAATGCTCTCCTTTTGCTTTATCATGAAGACCTTATATTCTATTATACATGTGTACACCTTTCTTAACTTTAGTTACATGGCACCTTCATCATAGTTCTCCAATGCGTTCTATATACCATATGCACTTTAATAATGTTGCACTCTCTCATACTCCTCTCTTATGAGAGAGAGAGACAGAGAGAGAGCTAAGGATGATGGCCATTATTCTCTTGTTTCTTCCATTTTACCTTTTTATAGGCCTTAACTCATTCTTCTCTCAAGAGTGGCTCTTCAAGTCCATCCACCATCTTTGTAGGTGGCTTCCATTCTTCTGTTACACTATCCCAAACATCAATAAGATCACTATCAACATCGACCTCCATCCTATATTTCTAATGATCATAGTCGATTTCATCAAAGTGGGGCTTAAGGTGATAGTAGATCCCTTCATTTGCTATGATCTTTGCTTTAATTAGGGCTAGTTTTTTAGACTTAGTTTCGATACCACTTATTGCCCTTATGCACCATAAAAGGGGTGAATTTGTGGGAAATTTAAATTTTAGTGGGAGTGCAAGTAATTAATTTATATAAAAAAAATGAAAAGAATCAACCCATAAGATTTATAGTAGTTTAGGTATCAACTAACCCTATGTCCACTCCCCAATTCCCCAAAAGGGTATTTCACTAACTCACTTTGTGTTTTAAAATCTCACACATAACTTAGTGTTTTGGCTCACCAACTCCAATTACACTTGGTGTTTATGGCTAATACAAACCTTACAAAAGTTGTACACACTCTATGCTAATTTTAAAGTCCAAATCCCAAGTATTTAAGGCACACATTTAACCTTTTACAAGCAATAAATACTCTTAACAAACAAAGTGTAGTAACAATTGGGAAAAAGAGGCTTGATAAATCAAATTGCAAAAGCTCATACATAATTAATGAAAGTTTTATTGCATTCAAGGTCATTTAGTGGGGTATTTATAGATTTCAACCACCAAAGATCCATTATTAAGTAAATTATGTCCTTATCTCTAAGATTTGGCAGGAAATTATGCATTTAATGATTGTCAGATGAATTTCACAGTTGAGATCCTTAAATTGCAATAATGATATACTTTTTTAGCTTAAAATTACACTTTTATAGTTGAGAACTTCAATTGTCTCTAACAGCTAGTTACACATGGCGTGATCATTAGTTTTTTAAAACTAAGTGTTATAACACTCTAATTTTATAGATGTCTCGATCGCGATCGCGATCATAGATTATGCTAGATTAGTGAATAGTGAAACTCACCACGAACAAGATTGGACCTTTTGGTTCATTCTTGAAGTTAAGTCATGATCATGCCTATTAGATCACATTCACAATCTCTAAAATGCCTAATGACTCTTAGTACATGTGGTATACATCAACTGGCTTTACGAGTGACTGTTGAAACCCTTTTTAAAGATGTTCGATCTTCATGATCCTAACCTATATGTGACACTGGCCACAAACTAAACTAGAACTTTTTGTTTTATTTTAAATCTTGATAATGGTCATGATTATCCAAATAGCAGCGATGATTGGGTTCTTAATCGTGATCCTTTTATCTTGGGTGTGATTTGTAAGCCAATTTTAAGACTTGGAGATTTTTCACTTTGTTTCAACTTTCCAACTTATTCTTATCTAATTTTTTGTAAGAATAACAATTAATTAAAACATTAGCATTATTAAATCTATGTTGTTAAGAATAAAACATAGTTTGACCAAGGTTTAACGGTCTTAGTCCAATAATAACATTATCATTTTATACATGGTCTCTCAAGAAATGATGCCTAATATCTAATGTTTACTTCTTAAGTGTTGGATGGGGTTCTTAGAAAGATTTATTGCACTTGTGTCATTACATTTGATGGGAATGTGATCAATAACTTTACCATAGTCCTTGAGTTATTATTTCATCCGAGTTATTATTTCATCCAAAGAACTTGAGTGCAACAATAGCATGGAATCACATATTCCACTTCGGTGGTGGACATAACAACTGAAAGTTCCTTCTTACTAAACTAAGAAATAAGACATTTAACAATGAATTGGCAAGTTCTAAATATGCTCTTTCTATCAAGAAGACTACCATCATAATCCATATTTGAATATCCAAGAAGGCTCAAGGATGAGTTTCTAAGAGACCAAAGTCTTAAATGCCTGCCATATAAGTATTTCAAAATTCTTGTCACTGCATCCAAATGAGACTCTTTTAGACATTATTGAAATCTTCCATACAAACATACATTATGTGCGATATTAAGTCTAGAAGCAATAAGATGGAAAAGAGAACCAATCATATATCTATACTTCTTCTCATCTATAGGATTACTTGATTCATATTTGTAAAGTTTAATTGATGAGCTCATTAGTGTCTTTGTTATCTTGCATCCATCCATTCCAAATTTGTTAAGTAATTCCTTTGTGTACTTGTATTGATTGATGAAGATGCCCTTTTTGCTTTGTTTAACTTTTATACTAAGGAAAAACTTAAGTTCTTCCATCATGCTCATCTCAAAATTCCCTAGTCATGCACTTGGCAAAATCCTTATAAAGTGATTCATTAGTAGCACCAAAGATAACATCATCATTAACATAAATTTGAATAATAAGAGTATCATTGTTATGTTATTTCACAAATAATTGAGCATCAACCTTTCCCTTTTCAAAATCATTTTTCAAAATAAATTAACTAGGAGCTTGTTTCAATCCATACAAGGCCTTAATTAATTTGAAAACATGGTTTGGTAAGTGATGAGACTCAAAACATAGAGGTTGTTTAACATAAACATCTTTCTCAATAAAACCATTTAAAAATTCACTTTTAACATCCATTTGTAAAAGTTTAAATTCAAGTGACATCAATATGGAAGAAAATTCTAATTGCCTCTAATCTTGCAACTAGAGTAAAAGTTTCATCATAATCAATGTCTTTCCCTTAGTTATACCCTTTAGTAACCAATCTAGCTTTGTTTCATGTGATAGACCCTTGTTCATCTAACTTATTCATATAAACCCATTTGCATCCTCCTATCAAGTGCTCTTTAGGTCTTGAAATAAGCTCCCAAACTTTGTTTCTCTCAAACTGATTGAGTTTCTCTTACATAACAATCACCCAACAATCATCATGGAGAGCCTTATCAATCGATGTTGGCTCAATTTGAGAAATAAAAGTAAGATTATTATCTAAGGCATTAAGTTGAGCTATAGTACTTACAACTTTTAAGGTGTCCCCTATTACGAGTTCCTTTGGATGGTTCTTGGAGTACCTTCAATCCTTAAGTAACTCTTGAGATTGGTTATCCTTATGTTATGGTTGTGCTTGCTTAATCTCATGAGATGGTTTCTTCTCTTTAACTTCCACTTCTAGTTCCACTTCAATTTCCTTTGGAGTTAGATTGAGTTCTAGCTTCACAAATTCACCTTCATGATCATCAACAAGAGAACCTTTTTTGAGATCAAGTTCACTAGACTTATCAAAAATAACATTCATAGATTCTTCAACCACTATGGGCTTCTTGTTAAAGACTCTTTAAGCTTTACTAGTGGTAGAATAACCAAAAAAATGCCTTTATCATTTTTAGAGGCAAATTTCCCAAGGTTCTCTTTAGTATTTAAAATGTAGCATTTGCACCCAAATACTCCAAGGTATGAAAGATTAGGCTTTCTTCCATTCCACAACTCATAAGAAGTTTTGTTTAAAATTGGAATTTTTAAAACACTATTTGCAATGTAACAAGAAGTGTTGATAACTTTAGCCCAAAAGTAATTAGGAAAAGAATACTCCTTGAGCATTGTTCTATCCATTTCCACTAAAGTTGTAATTTTTTTCCCTCTCCATAGCACCATTTTGTTATGGTGCTTTAAGAGCTAAAAAAAATTATGAGAAATATCATTTTTTTAAACAATAATTTTCAAAATTATTATTTTGAAATTTCTTTCCATGGTCACTTCTAATGCTAGAAATGAAGTAACTCATTTTTATTTTAAACCCTTTTTACAAAACTTTTAAAAGCATCAATCTTATGAGTTAAGAAACTAACCCAAGTAAACCTTAAGTAATCATCAATAAGGATAAATGCATAGTGCTTTCCACCCAAAATAGCATTTTTAGTAGGTTAACCAACTCTATATGGATGAGTTGAAGTGGTTTAGATGTACTTAGAATATTTTAGATTTGAAGGAGATCTAATGTTGTTTCTTCATTTGACAAGGTTCACATGTCTTGTCCTTAATGAACTTAAGCTTTAGAAGACCATCCGATAATTCTCCTTTTCAGAGATTTTGGTAAAGCTCCATGCTTGCATGTCCAAGTCTTTTATGCCAAAGACATGATTCATTATTAAAAGAAACAAGACACTCGGAAGATTGGTTAGATAAATTGTCTAAGACAATTATGTAGCTATTACCTTGGCTTTCACCCTTAAAGACTACATTGTCATTTATTAAAGTAGTGACAAGGCATTCTCTAAAGTCAAAAGTGACTTTATTACTTTTATCACATAATTGGCTTACACTTAATAAATTATGCTTCAAGCCATCAACAAGAAGAACATTATCAATTAAGGGCAACCTTTCTTACCAACCACATGAACGCCAAATACCTTACCCTTGGCATGGTTTCCAAATGTGACATTTTTACCTTTATTTTCTTTTATAGATGTGAATAGTTTCCTATTCCTTATCATGTGCTTTGAGTATCCACTATCCATATACTAATAATTATCATCCTTGGTGGAGCCTAAGCATTCCTATAAAATAAAACAAATTCATCTTTATTTAGGTACTCAAGCATATTAGTCCTAGGCGGTTAGCCTTAGAAGGATCTTTAAGTTTGAGATGAGCCTTTCTAATATAACAAAACACATTAATATGATCATGTTTCATGCAATAATGACATTGGAGTCTAAATGTGTTAGTCTTCCTCTTTTGAACCACTTTGGTATGATTAAAGGGTCTTCTCATACCATTACCATGAGAATGCATGCAAGAGAAAGTATAGTGAAGAGTAGAAGTGTGGTGAGGAGTAAAAGGTATGTGTTTTTATGCATTCTTCTTGTCATACATGTACATATGATTAGCTCTTAGAGACTTAGCTCTAGAGGTTTTAGGTGTCATCCTTTGCTCTTAGATAGAGGAGGCTTAGAGATAGGAACACTTCTCTTTTTAACCACTTATATCTTAGAAGTTTGAGGGATGGAAGCTTTGATGAAGATAGGAGGAGAAGATTTGGATGTAAAGGCTCCATCATAACTAAGGCCATGTCATATTATGAGTGACCTTTGAGATACAATTAATGTATCCAAGGCCTCCTTCCCTTAGTGAAAATTTAAGGAGTTTCTCAACTTAATTACTTCATTTTTCAAAGAATCACTTTCTTTTCTTCAAGAATAATGAGAAGAGGTTTTGGAAAGTTGTTCCAAAGATTTTTTGATTTCTTCATTAGATGTCCTCAAGCTAGAACTAAGCTCATTTAAACTTTTAAATTCCTCCTCAAGTTTGGAATATTTTTCGTATAAAATTTCATTTTAGATTCATATTTATTACATCTCAAAGCCATAGCTTATGAAGTTTATCATCCTCATCTTTAAGATTATCATCATCACACTTTAGAAAGAAGAATTTACCTCATTAGAAGAGTCATCTTGAGTTATAAGGTAAAGGTTTGCAACTTCATGCAATTCCTTTTCTTCACTTGAGTCATGATCCGAACTTTGAAGCTCTTCTTCTTTCCATTGTCCCACTTCTTATTCTTCTTATTAAGCTTGGGACAATTGAATTCGATGTGTCCATACTTGTCACATTCATAGCAAGTCACACCATTCTTCTTTTCTTTATAATTGGATGATGCCTTTCTTTCATCCTTTCTTTCTCTTCTTTTCCTCATTAACTCATTTGATACCCTTGATAGCATGGCAAGCTCTTCTTATTCTTTATCACTCTTATTGAAATCGCTAGAATTGCCTCTAGTTCTTTGTCAGTTAGGTGGATTTAAGAGCAAGTGCTTTCATTTCTTCTTTTTCTCTCAACTTCAGCATCTTTTCATCCTTCTTCATTATCATTTCAAGAGTTACAAGCTTTCCAATGAGGACATCAGTTGATATTTTATCAATATCTTCATTAGATTCTTTAATACTATACACTATAGCACTAAATTTTTCCAAAAGCAAAAGCGTTAAAATCTTAAAGTTGACATTCTCCTTGGAAACATGTCTCCTATGAAATTCTAAACATCAATCAAATATGCAAACATAACTTTCATTAGCTTTAGCTTATAACATAATTATCATCCATCATAATTAGATTATTATTACCACTTTCTTTTTATCTAATTCATAGTGTCAATATTAACATCATGTAAGCAACGAATTTTGGGCCTTAGGATGCAAGCTCGATGATGAAAATATTAAAACTATTCCTTATAATGCAAAGGAAATTATTAGAAATAAAGCAATAAGGCCATAGGAAACTTTGAAAAAGCCCTAAGACCAAGCCTAAGACTAAACCTAAAACTTCCAACCCTGTTTAGTATGATGTACATCCCACTAAACTGGGATGTACAACCCACTTCAAAGATGTATAGCCAAGGTTAAACCCTATACCCCATAACATTCTAAAACTGATCCCCCTTAAACCCCAAGTTTGTATAGCTTAGGAAAAAGGATGTAAAACCCATCCCTTAGCTATACAATTCTCTTAAAAACCTTTCATCTATGACAAGAAGTGAACAAGATGTAACTAAAACCATTATAGACTCTAGTGCACTCTTTTTTTTTTTTTTGTATAAATACCCCATTATTTGAAGATAAATAAGAGGTATGGAAACCTTAGGGAAACTTTACCATATTTTCTTCATAACTACCACTTAAAGTGAAAACGTTAAACCTTAACTCATTCCAACCATTCCCTAGGTAGAATAAGGCTTTTATCTTTGCATTCCTTAGAATTTTGGAGGATAAAAATCAAAATTTTGAGCCTCTAAAGGCAAAAGAACACTCAAGACCATCCAAAAGATTCCTTTTTCCTCCTTCTCCTTCCCTTTCTTTTCTTCTTTTGTGATTTTGAAAACCTAAAAAACAATGGTTGTACAGACTTAAGGCAGTCGGTACATCCCTTATTCTGGGTTGTACAACCCTCCCTAGTCTAGGATACAACTTGAAAAATACTCTCTTCTTCACTCAAATTTCTACTTTTCAAAACTATCTTTTGAGATGTTTGGGGATTCCATTCATAGAATAAGGGAAGGTCAAAAGGCCTAGGATTCCTATTCACGTAAGGAATGGAATTTTGGATGAGTAGAAAATGGATTTTGTGATTAGTTTTGTGCTAGTGCTTCTTATTCTTCCATTGCATAATTTATGTGATGTTTAAGGTTCTATTTTAGTCCTTTGGTAGTGGCTAAGTGAGGAATTTACCACTCCTAAGATCTTGAGAGCTATCTCATGAATATTTGGATTTAGATTATATTTTTAAGTATGTTTCTATACATATATTTTGGCCTTTATAACTTTCCCTAGATAAATAGTATCTTAACCTTCTAAGTGGTTAAGGGTATTGGTGGATGTCATGCTCTTTGAGAGTAATAAGAGGAGGGATTTAATGACCCTAGGATCCTTTTTGTGATGATTTAGCTTTATGTCATTGAAAATCCTTCAAATGCTTTGCATGACATGTTTATGACTCTTTGTGTTCCATTTTACATGTATTTGTGCTATGGTACTATACATGCATTTAAGGTGTTTGTGATTATGGACTTAGAAACATGCATTAGAAACCTTGACATGAAAGATATGTAATGTGGGTCTTATCCTTTTTATTTATTTTAACTTGCTTGATTTTGTGATTAGTCACTAACTTGTGCATTTTTTTAGTGTATGTGCTTATTTAAGCTAAACCATGAATTATGGTATTGAAAATCATCTTTTGATGGTTACATGTGATGATGTATAGAGATGCATGTTATACCCCATGCCATGATGCATGACCCCACTCTCTTGAATAGAATATGCATGATATATGTTTTATGGATATGCATGTTTACCCTATGCCATACTGCATAATCCATCTCTTTTTGGTGTTGATGACTTAATTTGATTGGTTTGATCACACTAAAGGCATGTTTAGGCCATTAATTGGACTAATTAATAACTTGATTAAAAATGCCAAAAGTGAACCAAGATACCAGAAGGTCGGATCCTAACATCTAAGCAACTTAGGGGTGCCTAACTTATTTCCTAAATCGTACTTAATTTTTGAACCCAATCTTCGATGGGGTAGGCCTTCTAATTGATATAGTTTTAGATTTAGATTTCACCTTGCCTAGATTTTTGTCCTGACAAAAATCAAGTGGAGACTCCACAACCCTTAAGGGTGATACCCAATGTATTATCCTACCTTGGTCCCTTAATGACCACCATTTTAGAGTGGAATTTTAACTTACATGAGGCCCAGAGGATCCCTCATTGATCCTAACATATGCCATGTTTTAGAGTTTCTACTAATGTAAAACCCCTTATCCTTTCGACCCCTTATTGAATGATAAAAAGATGGAGTCGCGAGTAAGATTCCATTCGTTCGAGCATAATCACTCGTTAGTTTGAGATGCTCACAGTGGCAACTCCACTAGGGACTTCAAAATTAACTCTATAATTAATCTTTAGTTCACTTTGCACTTTTATACCTTATTGTTCATTGGTTCACTTACATTCACATAGCCTCCACTCTTTACCACATGCACTAGGTCTACCCTTAGATAAATTGATGGGTTCTCCAAACTTAAGACTTAAACTCCATTCAGACTTAGGAGATAGTAAAAAGGGCTTATCACTCATAGGCCTAGTACCTTTGGGTATACTGAATGAGTTATAACAACCATCCCTCAAGTTTATAAGAGCCATTAATTTCAACAACCATTCCAACCAATAGGTTCAAGTAGGAGCCATTGGCACTTTAGAATATGACACCATTTTATTTTCATTTCTCCACTTCAAAAAGGTTAAGGTTCTTCAAAGAACACAATTAGGCATCCCCAATGTAAACATAATGTTATCCTACTTTCCATAATGTGAATACCTCTCATGTAAATATTTGTGCATACTACACCCTACTACGTAAGGAATGATTATGAACATCTTTGCTTCTCTTTGTATATATTCCTTTCTGCATAATGTAATAAAGATTCCTTCTTTCAATGGTGTAGTCCTTTTATGTATGTCCTTTTAAGACTTTAAGCCTTCCTTAGTCTGAGGTGACCATGTATATTTTATAACCCTTGTTGGTAGAAGAATGAAACCCCTCCTAAGATAGAGCCTATAGACCTCGTGCATGGGAGAAATACGATTGAAAGGATTTTTTGAAAATAATGTGTGCATATCATGCATATCACACATGCATGTATTGATTACTTATACAAGCATCATGTTAATAACCCTTGTCTTACAGCCATCATAGCGTCATCCAAACCCTCGTGGAAGGGAAGGGGTAACCAGCTTGCTAGGAAGAGTAAGATGTCTAGCCCAATCCAAAGAATTGATCCACTCATAGAGCCAACCATACCACCAAAAATTATGGACAAGATGATGGGTGACTTTAATTGTAAGATGGAGAAAAAGATTATCAAGGAGGTGAACAAATGTATTAATGAGATTATGAAGAAAAGAGATGCCTCTGCTAACAAAACTGATAAGGGGAATGCACCTATGGCAGCACCCAACCTGTGGTGATCGATGATGAACTTTGTGGGATGAAAAAGTATCATAAGAGCAAGCTTGCTAGGGAAGCAGGAAGCAATACTATTGTTTTGAAAAAACCCATGGAGAGTGAAATGCAGAGCACTCAATTTGATGACTTTGCCAAGCAATTAGAGAAAATACAAAAGGCTTTAGGTGCCAAAGGCTTAGAAAGGGGAACAGATATTGGGGAATTTCTTACTTAAAAACCTGAAAAACTTCCATCTAAGTTTTGTATGCCTAAGCTCCCGAAGTTCATTGAAACTAATAATGCAAAGAACCACATCCATTTATATATGCTAGTTATTAAGGCTTCCGAAGTGCCGACGAATACTATGTTAGATATGTTTGAGTTGTCATTAGAAGGATCTACTAAGACTTGGTATTTCAATCAGCTAAAGATTATTAAGGAAGATTGGGAAGACTTGATAGAAGCTTTTGAGAAGTATTATGCTTGTAATTTAGACCTAGAGGTTACTCTGCAAGATCTGGAGTCTTTGAAGTAAAAAACTAATGAAAGCTTCAATGACAACATCAAAAGGTGGAAGAAGATAGCTTTTAAGGCCACTACTTAACTAACCATAAGAGAATAAATTTGGATGATTTTTAGAGGGGTGTTACTTAGTATTGGGGCTATAATCAGGGGCATATTGGTAAGGAATTTTAAAGAGTTTGGTTTGCAAGCTGAGGAATTAGACTATCAGTCAAAGATGAAATATGGGGGAAAAAGAAGTGCCTCGTCATAACCTCAGACAAAATGGGGAAAGACAGTCAACATGAATACAATCAGGGCATTAAGATAGTTTATAGATCTAGGGATGCCTTGCTCTAAGGCATTTGAGAGATTACAAAAGAAGGGAGTGTTAAAGCCTTTAGCACCAAGGTTGCTTCCAAACCCACTACATAGGGGATACGATGTCAATGTTTATTATCCTTTTCATCAAGGAGTGAGACATAATACTGATGATTGTTACAGGCTGAGACCCGAATTTAAGACCTTATGACAATAAGATAATCATACCACTAAACCTAAGGAGACTAAGTATAAAAGGAAACCCCTCTCGAACTACCATAATGTCCCACCTCCTAATCAAAGGGCATTTATGATAGATTCAAGGGTGCTCGAAGAGGTTGTTATAGCTACCTTTAAAGAAGTACCAAAGGATTTTACCATTATGGTTTACACTATCAACCTATGAGAAAGTTCATATAAGGAAATAGAGGAAACAAGAAGGAAAAGGATGATCAAGCAATGGGAGAAAAGTAATGAAGAAAATGAGGTGAAACAAATGAACCATGTGACTCAAAGTGGGAAATACTATCCTAATAAAGAGGCCCTTAAGGAACCAATTGTTGAGAAGAAGACCAATGAACTTGTTATGAAAGAAAAGGAGGATGACAACCTTATCGTGAAATTGTTGAGGAAGATGCATGCCTAGATCAATGTGTAAGAATTGCTTGTTAATTCTTTAGAATATAAGAAAACTATGGTGGAAGCTTTATCCAACATGATCATTTCCAATGAAACCACTTTGAGATATTTCATTGCTTTGGTCACCCATAAAAGAAAGATCACCTTTCAGATAAATAGTTACCCCCATAAGGAAGGGATCATAATTTGGCTCTATTCATTAGGGTCGAGGTAAAAGGAAAGCACACTCCATTTGAAATTAATATTTACCCTCTAAAGTTATTACATAAGTTTGCATTATAAAAAAAGGACTTAGAAGCGTTAAATAGCATCATTCAAGCTTATGATGATAACAAGAGGCTAGCTTTCAGTGTGTTTAATAATATGGTAAAGATAAGTGTTATAAAGGCGATATTAGAATTTATAGTCTTGGACATTCCTGTCACTTTCTCACTTTTGCTGGGAAGATTGTGGTATCATCTGTTGGAGGTGTGCCTTTCTATTGGGCATTAGAAAGTTAAGATTCCTTATAAAGGTAAGATAATGACTATTGGTGTAGAGGTTGGAGAAATTATGTCAGCATTAAGTGTGGCAGTTTCGTATCTCTAAGGATTTTAGGTCACTAGAGTCACTAACAAGTCAGTTGATCCTAAGGTGATAGGAATTATGAAGAATAAAAACTTCCTACCAGGCTAAAGGTTAGGGATGAATTCCATTAATGTGTTAGAATTTCCTAAAACTCCTACTTAAACTACTCAAAAAGGAACTTAGGTACTGTGATAAGAGGTCAAAACTGGAGGGGATCTACGCATACCATTATTTGATTTCTTTATAAAGGAAGGAGTCATCGAAAAGGTTAAGGAAGGGACCATTGAGGGTGAGAAGCTATCAGATGATGTTGTAAATAAGCTCGAAAAGGCCTTTTTTAAAATGTGAGTGGGTGAATTAGGTTATCAGAATTACTGAGATTCATTAGAATCAGAGCATGAGGAGAAGAAGAGAAAGAAGAAAGGCAAACAAGTTGCAAAGACAAAGAATGACTTAGAGTCAATTTAATTTATGGTTTTGCATGGTCTTCAATCTACATGGCTATGGGATGATAAGAAGAAGATTGTTAATGAACAGCTGGTGTAGCATCCCTATCCTTATTCATTGCCATTCTTACATGAACACATTCATTACATAAATGATTTGCAATCCCACATAAATATATGCAATGGATAAATGATCATTTAGATATGTGAATTAGATAAGAACAATGATGACACTTATCTTATAATTCTATTTTTCAAGAATTTGATGGCCAAGATTTAGAATTTGATGAAGTGACAAAATTTAAAGTTATATATTTATGTCTAATCTACATACATGTGAAATATTTTTGCCAAATTTGACATGATTGTTGAGATATTGCCCATTATTTTGACTGATTGTCAACATGTTGAAAACCTATTCACCCTGAGATTGGTCATTTGTTTTGGTGACTCTATAGACTGAGTTAGACAATGAGTAAAACATGAAAAATGCTTTTTTATGTGTTTTGTAACTTCTGGTAGTTCATTTTTGCAATTGGATTTGTACAATTTGAGATATACCTGAGAATGTATGACCTACTCAGATTGAGATGACATTGAAATAGGGAAAAATTCAAAAATTCACCACATTTTCTATGTCTTATATTGACTTGAAATTTGACTATGTTGTATAATTATGTCTAATTTATTTCAAAAAAAGAATCGAGTCATTTGGATAAGTATATCTAGAGTTATTACTGTGAGAGTATAGCAAGGTCGAGCTACCATATAAGGAAAAATATGCATAAACACTAGGTCCACTTGCATGGATCATGCCATAGTTGCATACCAAGCATTCATAATAATTTTGACATACTTATAACCATGCATGTATTAAATGTTAGGATCTCAATACTTTGAGAAAGCCTTAGAGAGAGATCCAGACCTAGCATAAAGGTTTGTCACATCAAAAAGTAAGTAAAAATCATAATTAGATTCTAATGTGCATGTGTGATAATTTTATAATATGATTATGTTATATTGCATGTATATGAGATTGAATTGTTACACTTTACATGTGAATACAAGTCAAGTGAGAATTATATGTTCTTAATGATTACTTGGTATACCATTGTAAATGAACATTTGCATATTGAACTAAAAGGATATTGTGATCGGCTTGTCAAACACTTGCAAATCACTTGGAAAATAGACCAATCTATCCTATTGGCACATGTTATTGATCAAATGATTCACTTGTTATATGTTGGCCAGTAAAAATCAAATGTCACTTGAATCACATGAATTTTCAGGAGCAGTGTTTGCCTTGCAAGGTCATGATAAAAATCAATCTATGGCATTTGCACTTGCATAGTCAATTGTTATACTTATAATGTATCCTGATGATATTCTTATGTTGGTTATGCCATAAGAATATGATTATTATTTTTATTCATTGAGTCGTGACTCACCAAATCGTAATTATATTTTTCAGATACTGAAGCATATGGTTTGGATACTTTGGTGCATAGAGTTTTACAAAGAGACATATGGATCATAGGTTGTCAACTAAATTCCAACTCTCTTTCTCTTTGTGTCATGTACATATATCTATATAGGAACTAGTTTATGGTCACTAGCGTTCAACATTAGTTAACATATATGTACATTAAATACATATTGGAATGTGTATGTATGATGAATAAACCTCTATACATATGTATTTTTGGAAATGAATGCCATGATTTGTAAATGAAAATGGTTGTTACAAATGGAGCAATACTTACTGGATTAGAATTTTTAGGCCACTGGGAAGGATAATGTAAAGAAGGGATATAATCTAATGAAGCAAAAATGCATCCTTTGCGGACTCAAAATAAGAGTATATTGAGCCATGCAAGTTCAATGAAGCTACTTATGGAGGGATAAAATTAGAGGATATGGAGAGCATGATTGTAAACTCCATTGAAGCCGTAAGTGACGAGGAAATCTAGGGTTATGTGATAGAAATTAAGCTAACAATGGCAAATGGTTCATCACTTTGGGAGAATTTTCTAAAGAATGAATTAAAACATAATCAAATGAAATAGAGTTTTGAAGGAGTTGCCAAAGCTGTTACAGGCATAGAAAATGGGAAAGAGGCAGATTATCCACAGCTTACTAATCATAAGGTTCCGACTGATGAAAGAAAGGATGATTAAAAAAAAAAGAGCTTAAGAAGACAAAGCTCCTACCAACCAACTTAATGAAGCTGATTTTCTTAGTCCTTATTTTGATTCTCTTTAAAGATGAAGATGTCCTCTCTAGGTTTAAGATAATGAATGATGAATTTTCTTATTTGTGTGATGTGTTTCCTAACGGTAATGTGTATAGCATGCATCACTTCATGAGCATATTTAACATTAATTATGTGTAAACCACTACATTTAATCTTTGCACACATGAAAATCTAAAAATCTAGTTCATTCCCAGCGATGTCATATCAAAGGAGTGAAGGAAATCTAAACAATTGCTCAGGAAGTACCAGAGGGTATTTACCTGTACATATAAGGATATGCCAAGATTGATAGGCTAATCGCAAAACATAGAATTTTGACCTACCCGCTTCTGAAACTAGTAAAATAGAAACTTAGGAGGATGAGACCTGAGTAGGCTCAATTGGTTAAGGAGAAAGTGACGAAGTAGTTAAATGCCAAATTTTTAGAGATAGTGAATTATGCTAAATGGTTAGCTAATATAATATTAAAACTAAAGAAAGATGGAAAGGTAACGATGTATACAGACTTTAGGGATTTAAATAAGGTCTGCCTGAAAGATGACTTTCCTTTGCCTCATATCAATGTATTGGTAGACAACTTCATGATTTGTGTCATGTATTCCTTTATGGGTTAGTTCTCTAAGTATAATCAAATCCTTATGGCTATCACAAATAAGGTAAAGATAGCCTTTATCATAAAATGGGGGACATATTCTACAAAGTGACATCGTCTAGGTTGAAGAATACAAAAGCAACCAACCAATAGATGACAATAGCTTTGTTTCATGACTTTATCCATAAAGAGGTAGAAGTGCACATGGATGACATGATGGTAAAGTCTGAGACAAAAGAAGGGCATTTCAAGGCCTTATAAAGTTCTTGAAAATGGTTAATAAGTATAACGTGAGGTTAAATCCTAAAAAGTGTGTGTTCATAATCACCTCTAGAACATTGTTGGAACATATGGTAAATGATAAAGGCATTGAAGTTGATAAGGTGAAGGCTATTCAGGACATGCAAGTCCCAAAGACACAAAGGAGGTCTGGGGTTTTTTAAGTCACTTGTAATTTATCAGTACGTTCATAGCTAGGCTTACTCCTATCTTCAAACCAATTTCAAGTTATTAAGAAAAGACCAATCAGTGAAGTAGAATGAGAAGTACTAGAAAGCCTTAGATAGGATAAAGGAATATTTAATTAACTCGCCAGCCTTAAAACCAAGAAAGTCATTAATCTTGTATTTGATAGTAGAGGAAAATTTTATGTGTATGATATTAGCTCAAAAGGATGAAATGGGGAATGAACATGTCGTATATTACCTCAACAAGAAGTTGTTTCCTTATGAGAAGAAGTATAACCAAGTGGAGAAGACCTGTTTAGCATTAATATGGGCCATAAAGAAATTAAGGTGTTAATTTTAGTCATACTCCATAGAGGTGGTCTCGAAACATAATCCAATCAAGTACCTACACAAAGCCCCTTCTCTAACTAGAAAATTGGAAAATTGGCTAGTATTATTGATTAAGCTTAGTGTTAAATACATGCTAAAGAAGGTGATTAAAAGTCAAGCAATCATAAGATATTTGGCATAACGATTTCTAAAAGAAAGAGAATAAAAAATTCCTCAATTCCTTGATGAACAATTAGTGTGATCAAGCTCATGGGTTAGAGAATATACTTTGATAGCGGTAAATAAGAAAGGAAAAGGGGTAGGTGTAATTTTGATATAACTAGAAGGAGAACACTTCCTTATAGACAAAAAGCTTGACTTTAAGATAACCAATAACATGGCAGAGTATGAAGCTTGTGCACTCGAGCTAAAACTTTTTATACAAATAAAGATTAAAATCATTGAAGTGTTTGGGGATTCATTATTGGTTATCTCTTAGGTGACAAATGAGTGGACATTAAAAGAAGAGCAATTGAGTTTGTACTTGTAGCATTTAAAGAGGATGGTACATAATTTTTAAAGGATCATATTCCATCATCCACTGTGAGAAAAGAACGTAATGGCTAATACTATAGCAACCATGATGTCTGTTTGGGATAGAGAGAAGGCAATGCCATTGAAGCCACTTATTGCACTTAGATCCATGATGCCTTGTCATGTCAACACGAGAATGGTGCTATTGTCGATAAAGAATCACCTTTTGTATTATGATGTGCAACGGTATCTAAAATACAATGAGTACCCTGAGGGAGGTGAAAAGAGAGATAAGAAGGTGATTCAAAGGTTGTCATAGCAATTTATAATCCCCAATAATGTAGTGTACAAAAGAATGCTATACAAGATCCACTTAAGATGTTTCATGGAAGAAGAAGTGGGTAGGGTCATGAATGAAATGTACACAGGGATTATGGTCCCCACATGAATAAAAAGATGTTAGCAAGAAATATTTTAAGAATGGATTACTATTGGACCATTATAGAGCAAGATTATATTTGAATGGTTCAAGGTTGTAATAAATGTCTGATTCACGGTAGCCTCAATCATTTGCCACTAACCAAATTACATATCTGACTTTACCTTGGTCATTCGTAGCTTGGGTATCAACATGATTTGGGAAATCAGGCTAAATTCTATAAAGGGACATAAGTATATTACAATGGCAATGGACAATTTCACAAAATGGGTGGAGGTCGAAGCCTTTAACAAGTTAGGGGCAAAGTAAATTGCTAGATTTATTGAAAAGAATGTCATTTATTGATACAGTGTACCACATCACATTGTTATTGATAATGGCATCCATTTTTTGGCTAAAGTTAGGGTAATCTTAGAGAAGTATTAGGTGACCTACCACAAGTCATCACCTTATAGGCCACAAACAAATGGGGTAGTTAAGGTAGCTAATAAGAATGTCAAAAACATCATTGCTAAGATAATTAAGACTTACCAAGATTAATTAAAGAAATTATCTTTCGCATTATGAGGTCATCAAACTACGATGAGGACATTAATGGGGATGATGACCTATTCATTGGTATGCAAATTTGAGGTAGCATTACCGATCAAGCTAAAAGTGAAGTCCTTACGAGTGCTAGTCAAATTTGAGGTTTATGAACACTTATAAGTGAAAAACATATTCGAACAGCTATAGCCATGTTAGATAAGAAAAGATTAAAGGCTTTGTACCATATTTAGTTGTATTAGGTAAGAATGGCCTATACATTTAATGAGAAAGTCAAGCTAAATATGATAAAAGATTGGTGATTTGGTGTTAAAAGTGGTTCAACCCTAAGTTCATGATTTTGGCAGGAAATTTAAGCTGAATTGGGAAGGTCCATATATGATCAAACAAAACTATTCATGTGGCATAGTGAAATTATTAGATATGGATAGGAATGAGTTTACTAAGCTAGTAAACCTAGACAGGCTGAAGAGATACTTCATGTAAGGTGAGAAAAAAAAATAATAATAGTAAAAAAAGCTCGTGTTGGACTAGGGTAGTTAACCCTAAGTCTTGGGCCTCTTTTGATATTGACAAAGGAGATTAATCATTTTTAATGTTTCTATTTAGTGTTGTTTTGCAGTTTTTGTGAAATTCTTTAAGTTAGAAGTTGGATAGAAATCTTAATCTTCAAAGTATGTGAAGTAACTTCTAAATCGCAATTGCAATATAAAATTTGCGACCGCGACCCATTAGAAGACTTACTAGAAGATCAGACAGACGAAATCGCAGAGTCATTCTCAACTGCGACTCATCTAAAGGAAGAACTTTAAAAGTGACAGATAAATTCGCAATGTAAAGCTTACCTCAGTCACGACCGCGAATTTCGAAGTAACTAAAGATGCAAACAAATCTGTAATCACAGCTTGATAAGTGTCCAAGGTAACCGTTGGAAACCAAAAATCACGATGGGAACTTGTTGGTAGCGAACGCAAACCCAATAGAAGAAGATGAACACTTTTGGCAAAGGAATTCACATCCTGTATAAGATAAATCACGACCGCTACTTTTGAGAGCAGGTGAAAGTCAACGACTATATTTTTCTGGTACACTAATTAGAAGCTACCACGTGGACTAGCCGTTAGATACAAACAGGGTTTTCCTTATGGAATTTAGAATTCGCGACCACAAATAAGTAATAGCGATCACAAAATGATTGTCAAGCAGTTAATGCGAAAATCTGTCAAGCATACTTTGATGATTTTGTACCAGTTTTATTGTAATATCTCTTTGGTGGGTATACACTATAAATACCTCACCAAACATATGCAAATGCAAGAGAATTAATAACTTTGTACCCAAACTCTTGCAATTTTGCTACGCACTCTTTGTTACTCTTTAAGTCATTGTTGGGTGTGAGCATAAACACCAATTTGTAATAGTTATAGTGTGAACTTGTTAAAACACTAAGAGAGGTTGTTGTGTGAGCCTATTAAAACATAAGTTGTAAAGGTTGTTGTGTAAGCCTAAAAACATAAAGTGTTTAGGTTGTTGTGTGAGCCTTCAAAACACGTGTAAAAGTTTGGTGTAAGCTTAAAAACACCTTTGAAAGATAGTGGAATACCCAATTTCAAAGAATTTAGGAGTGGACACAGGGTCGATTATACCCGAACCACTATAAATCTTGTGTTTCCTCTCATCTCATTTCTCTTCTCTCTTTCCAATTTTAATTTTTTACACATCAATTCAAGCCCCTTTCTTGGTGCCTAGGGCCAACAAACACGATGGAGGAACAATGTAGGGCAAGAATACAGGGTCATAGGTATCTTAAAGACCTCTCCTAAGCTACCCTAAATGGGATTGATGTGCCAAAATCATGATAGAAAGCAATCATAGCCATGGATAAAGTTAGGATGCAAACTAAAGTGAAAAGATGAATGATGCATCAAAATGACAATAACAACTTGAATAGGCAACATGGTATCTCAAAGGAATTGAAAGTGCAAGAATCTCTACAATAGTATAAAAAAATAATAAGAAATATAAGCTAGGCTTAGCTTTTTATGTTAAATCTCTTTGGCTAGGGTTAGAGTGCTTTAGTTTTCTATAAAAGAATGCTTTTTTGGGTTGAGTTTTTAGTTTGGCAAGGTCTCATTAAGGTTTCTCTTAGCCCCCGTTTCCCCTCTAAGTGAAGGTATTTATAAAGGGAAATGGGTGTAATTATGCCATATGACATGGATTGCACCCTATTCCTTTCTCTCCCTCACTATCTGAAGATAAGATTAAAGAATCTTCTAGAATTTAGGTTTTAAAATTTATTTATATATACACCAAAGATTGTTTATACATACTATAAGTTGTCCATATAGCCATATAGGCTTAGTTGGTTAATGTTTTAGAAGTTTCTTACTATTGGGCCTTTTAGAATTGTTGGACCATTCAAGTTGGATCTACAACTAACAAAATTGGTTATACATACCCTCCTTTAATCTTTCACTAAGTTTTTTTAGTTCATGGAGTTTGAGAGGTAGGTTTGATTCAAGACCTTTTATAAGCTTTTGCCCATCTATAAGCACTGTTTCCTCCACCCTTTTGGTGATGGATTCAACTAATTTCTCATTATTTGGCTCTCATCCTAGCAATCTAGAATCCAATGCTTTTAGTTTGCCTTTACTTTTTAGGACTTAGAAAATGACATGCGATAAATAGTCATTGTATAAGGCATAATGAAACATTCAACATAAATGTAAATGCCAGAAAAAAGACACGTAATGATGTGATTTCCTTAGTAACTCTTTTAGTAGGTACTAAGGCTCTTAAAAGCTTTCTAGTAGGTACTAAGGTCAAATGTTATCCTCAAGTAGCCCTCAAGTAGGTATTAGGATGTATCATCTCCTTAGTAGCTCTCTAGTGAATACTAAGGTTATTGGTAGCTTTTTAGTTGGTACCGAGGTTGCACTTCACTTTTAGCAGTCTAGGCACTAGGATAAGTTGTCTTTTTAGTAGTTCTCTAACTGGTACTAAAGCCCTCTATAACTTTTATTGGCCTTTGCACACTAAGAAGGAAAGGTTAAATTGGTGGGAAATTTGAAAATTTTGAAGGAGTTAAGCAATTCAAAAATTAGAGTGAGGAAATGAAAAATCAATACAAGGAATTTATAATGGTTCAAGTGTTAACAAACCTTAAGTTTGCTCCCTAATTCCATAATTGAGTATTTTATTAACTCTCAATAGTGTTTTACCAGCTCACACCAAACTTAGTATTTATGCTCATACTAAACCCTAATTACAATTGTGTTTAAGGCTCACACACAACCTTATATAAGAGTTTTTCTCACTTAGTCTCACTCTAAAACCCAAACCCAACAATTTAAGTATAAAAATTTAAGAGTTTAAGCTTTGAGAATTAAAACTGTAAGAGTTTGGACACAATAAGTGGTTATCTTCTTGCATTCAAAGCCATTTGGTGATATATTTATAAGTTCCAACAACAAAAAAGCCATTATAGATAAGCTATGTGCAAATCTCTAGAGTGAGGTTGGCAAATCCTATATTTAATACTTTTTAGAGACAATTCAAAGTTGAGATAGGGAAGTCACAGTTGCGATTGATAATTTGCTTTGGATTTTACCCTTTCTCGATCATGATCTTCAAATATGTCTAACTGCTAGTGACACCTATCATTCAAGCATCAAGAAATTGGCCATTAGATCTCTTTAACAAATTATGAATGTAGTAGTCATGATTCACTAGTCACAATTGCTATTTGAAATAGCACTAGAATAGGGGAGTGCTACTTCCACTATGAATTGAGCTAAAGGATCACATTTCATCTTAAGGGTAAGTTGTGGTCACTATTAATATTTACGATCATCAAATTCAAATGTCTTAATGTCTCCTTGGACACATGGCACTCATCAATTGATTTCCTAGGTGACCATTGAAGGACTATTTAAAGTTTTGGAAAATTATGGTCATGAAGCCTACCATAATTCTAACCATGAAACAAACTAAAACTCTTGGTTCCTCTTTTTCTGAAGATAATGGTCGTGACTGACTTATAGTGGTCATGATTTTAAGGTCAAATATAAAACTTGGAGATTTTCGCTTTCATTTAACTTTCAATGAGTTCCTAACTTAACTAACACTTAAAAAACATTAGAACCTTTTCAATTTATATTGTCAAGATCAAAAGAGATCTTTGACTTAGGTTTGGCCAACCTAGACCAACAATCTCCCCCTTTTTGATTTTGACAATCTAAATTAAATATACAAAAGATGAAACTTCTAATATGCATACTCTTATAGATTTTAAGTGTGTGGAAGTAAATGGGAAGTTAGATAGCTGATAAACACTTAGTATTAAATTTTAAAGTTTTAAAGTTACTCCCTCATAGAATGCCAATAAATCCAACCAATTACCATTCAATTTTGCTTAATTTTGCATCTTATCTCTTCCTTTTTGTCAAGATCAAAATGGGAGGGAAAATAGGGAATAAAGAGAGGGATATCAATTGAGATCACAATGTCAATCAATTCTGATACAAATGAGATTGATTTTTGCATCCTTATTCGTATGTAGAACACAAGTCCTAAGCCGTAATTTAAAGATCAACAAAATAAACTCTCAAATCCTAATTAGACCTTTAGAAAACTTGTTTCTGGCAACCTAAATTATAAATATTTAAGAGGTGTTAATCTCAATCTTAAATTAACTAAGTAATTTAAGGCATAAATTAAATAAGTTTGTGAAAGTATTAAGAAATCACTTAACAATCTCACCAAGTCCTATTAAAACTTAAGAAGAGAATTAAATCTTACAAGCAATTTGATAAAAGAAATATTCTTCATTCATTTCGATGAATAAGAAGGGCTATTTATAGCCTTTACAAAGCTTCTAAAAAACCATAAGAATTACTTCCTAATTAGACCAAATCTATCTAAACTATTTAGGGAAAATGATTCTGTTAAACTAAATAGGAGAAAATTAAAAGATATATTAGATATCTTCCTAATTATAAAAGAAGTTTCTTGCATAAGAAAATAACATAAGTTCCTAATTAGAAAAACGAAGGGAATGATATGTTAAGATCAATCATGGAAAGATATTTTGACTTGACTTTTCTTCCATATCAGCAGCCCCTCCATTAGTTCCTATTTGGGACTTTGATTCTTCCACCAAAAATGCTTGAAATATTCTTGAAAGTCTCTTAGAATATTCTATAACCTTTTTGGAACCTTCTAGAATCTTTTAGAATATTTTTGTGCAAATTTTCTCCATTTGTAGAGTTAGACTTCTTGATTTCATTTTAAGGATCCATACATGAATGGAAGCATAGAAATGATCATTTTGGCCCTTATGAAGAAGATTGTCCAAATAAGGTAAGTTTAAATATGGTAGTTCCAAATATGGAAAGTTCAAATAAGATAAGTTCAAATATGACAGTTCCAAATATAGCAGCTCTAAATATGACAAGTGCAAATATAACAAGTCCAAATAAGGTACAAATATGATAATTCCAAATATGGCTGCTCCAAATATGGTAGTTTATAAAGCTTTTATTATACCTTCCTTCTTTCGAATATGGTAGTTTTTGAAGCTTTTATGATACCTTCCTTCTTTCGAAGGAGAACACCTTGCTAGTCCCTTTCACATTTTGTAGCCTTGAGCATGCTCTTAACTTAGTTCATATCATAACCCCTTTCGTCAAAAAGATCTGTCCTTGAATCTTAGCCTATAAGAAAACAAAAACCAAGTATAAAAACCAATGAAGATAGATCTAAATCTAACTAACCATGCAAATTACAAGTATCTCCACCCGAATCAAATACAAATTCGTATAAAAACACCTATAGAAAAGTTAGAACACACCCAAGAAGTAGGAAAAAAATGAAAAATGAAAAATGAAAACAAGGTAACATAAAGAAACCCTAGAAAATGTTTTCCATTTAGTATGGAGAAATACCAAAGCATTAAATTTCTTTAAAACTAAAACACTAGAAAAAGAAGATCTAGGTTTATCAAGACAAGATTTAAAAATAAAAAAAGAACTAGAAACACATGAAATATAATAATTTTTGAAATTAAAAGAAAACTTTCTTCCTAACCAACGCATAAGTAAAAATTAAAGCAAAACAAACATTTAGAATCATTAAGACTAGAATTAAAAGACGACAAACATTTAGAACAAAAGGAACACTAAAAAATGTTAAAAAAAGAATTGAAAGAAGAAAAATATTATTTGGAACAACAAAAACAACTAAAAATGTTTAAACAAGAAATAAAATGATTATCCCTACTAAAATCACGTTTTAAAGAAGAAACATATTGTAATTGATTTAAATAAATTACAAAAATGCAACAAGAAGGAAGTAAATTAAAAGAAAAGCTAGAAATACATAGGCAAGGAGAAAAATAACAACAAAAACGTTTAGAATAAGAAAAATAATAAGAAACATCTAAACAAAATTTAGGAAGCTCCAATTTACACAAATTTGCAACCTCACTCTTCATTATAGCACCATTATTAATATTAAGAGTTATGTTGGCTTCTTTGTTAGGCTCCTCCTTTGAAAACCATTCTTCATAACCTTGCAAAAGAGGCACAAAAAGCATTATGCAAAAGATTGTACATTTCATTAGTAGTGTAATACATCGCTTTGAACAAAACATTATTGTGGCCTTTTGGGAAGAATAGGTCTCATCACTCTCTTTTTCATATAGATGTTCATTTTTCTCACCCTCTCATTTTGTATGCACCTCTCTTGGGTTTGGTGCATCCACTCTGAGCTCTTTTTTTCCTCTCTAAGCTCACACCTCTATATTGTTTTCCTATAACTCTCCTCTTACTACGTAATAATTATTTCTTTTTCACTCTCATTCACACTATATCTTTCTCTTTTTATTGTATTTTCTTTTTGAACACCATCATCGTTGTTTACAACTAATACATCATCATGATTGAGATTTACAATTTGAACATTTGAACAAACTTCTAATGGTGGTATCTCTATATCATGTAAGCTAGTATTATCACCATTTTCTAATATTGTCCAAACATGTTCAAGCTTTTGGCTTTTAATGCTTGTATCAACATGTAAAGAAGAAGTTTGAATGTCAAAAGTACCTTTAGAAACAAGAATCTCATCATCAATGGTAGTTTTATAAGCTTGTGTAGGCCTTGGAAACAATTCTTCATAGGAATTTGGGGCATACCTTTTTCATAATCTTCTCTTTATCCCTCACCATGTAGAGATTGGATTTTGCCCATAATACTCTCTAGCGTATGATAATTGTTCCTACCATCGCAAGGCATCATCTTCAAAGCTAACAACAATAGCTGTTATCTTATTTTCTTCATAAAAGTTATGGTATTTAAACGTGATTTCTGTTTGCTTTTCCCATGCTAAGTACTCTTCAGAACCACCTTTTCCATAGAATTTTTTCATTTTTGGCTTATAGTTGTTATTGCAAGTTCGACTCAACTCATAGTTCAAATTTGAAAGATTATCCGCCAACTGTTTCATTTGATCTAACAGCCTTTTAAGGAGCATTTAAACTCATCCCTTTTTATCTCTTCCAAACCTGTCATTGTATAAGAAGAAGCAAGAAAACCAATAGAATCCTCACAACACTTTCTCACGTGGTTACACTAAAAAAGATGACACTCTCCTCATGTTTACTCAAAATTGGCTTTTACCCTCTTACGAGCTCACCACTCTTTGCCTTTTACCTCCAAAATTCTTTTCTTTAAGTTTTTTTTAGGACTAAGTTACTTTATGTCAAGGGAATCTTAAATAGAACACAAACAAGTAAAAACTAGTTCTTCAAACACTTAGAAAACAAAAGAATTGAAAAGAACACAATTGGTTGCACAAATAAATTTTTAAAGATCTAATAGTAATCAAAGAGTTTAAAAGGAAATTTGGAAGTGCAAGTTAGTGTTTTGAATATGATAAGGCCGAATAAGAAAAGGGATTTCAAAAATCAGCTTAAAACACACCTTTGCAATTCTTAGCTTCTTTCTTTTTCTCATATTTTCTTTTCTGTTCTTTCCTCTCTCTTTTTTTCTTTCGCTTTCTTTCTTTCTTTTCTTTTTTTCTTCTGACTTTTTTTTTTTACTTTTGAAACTAAAATCAAACTTAGAATTGCAAGAAATACAGAGAACAACTCAAAAATACAAATAAACCGAATTTAGCACTTGTAGGGGGTATTGTGGTAATTTTACCCTCCCTTGAATTATGAGCTATGGTTCGGCCCTAGACTTTATAAAACACCAAAAAGATGATTAGTAACAAAAGGAATTAATTTGGAAGGAAGAAGGATGGAGAAATTGCCAGAAACAAGCTAGAATCAAGTTTTTCTTAATTTAAGGAGATTTTGGCAACTCTTAAAATTTAAAAATTTTTTTGAATCAATTACTTCAATTATGCAATTAAGGACACAAAAAGGTTTTTTTTAATGAAGAAATTCAAATTTGGATGGAAGAAACATAAGAAATTAAAGATTTTGCAAAGTTCCTTAATTTAAGGAATTTTTGCACAAATATGAGATTTTGGTGGAATTTGAACCTTTTTTTTTTTTTTTGAGTGTGATATATGATGATGAAACAAGACTAATGAAGGTAAAAACAATGAAAAAAAATAGATTTAGATGCAAGAATTGAGATATTACAAAATTGGAGAAGAAAGGTGAAGAATGTGAATGGATGAACTAAGAACAATGCAAGAATACAAAGATAGATAGATACCTTTGATCTTCAATTTAACCTTGGCTCTGATACCAAATGATAAGAACAAGGTTGATTTTTGGATCTTGATTCATATGTAGCACAAGTCCCAAGCTTTAATTCAAAGATCAAAACAAGATAAACTCTTAAATCCCAATTAGATCTCTAGAAAACTTGTTTCTAGCAACCTGAATTACAAAGATTCAAGAGATGTTAATCTCAACCTTAAATTAACTAAGTAATTTAAGACCTAGATTAAACGAGTTTGTGAAATTATTAAGAACTCACTTAACAATCTCACCAAGTCTTATAAAGAACTCAAGAAGAGAATTAACTCTCACAAGCAATTTTGATAAAAGAAATATTCTTCAATTTATTTCCTTGATTTGGTTGAATAAGAAGGGTTATTTATAGCCTTTACAAAACTTCTAGAAACCTTAATAATTACTTCCTAAATAGTCTTTGAAATCTATCTAATCTATTTAGGAAAAAGGATACTCTTAAGCGAAATAGGAAATAACTAAAAGATATATTAGATATCTTCCTAATTAAAAAAGAAGTTTCTTATATAAGTAAATAAAAAGTTCCTAATTAGTTTTAAGAGAGGAATTCAACCAATGAAAAAATTTCCTCATACTTGGGTCATGGGCCTTTCATATGTTGGGCTCCAATGGATCAAGTTAAAGGCTTCCTTTGAAGAGTCCATATTGTCATCTCCAAACAATTGGGCTTCTTGCTTCTTTTGTTTTTCTTGGGTTAGTCCAATGGTTATTCCTTGTTGTATGAATAACCCAATTGCTTTTTAAAACCTTTTGAGTCTTTCCTTTGTGATTGGGTCTGAAGTTAAAGCAGATCTTTGGGCTGACCTTGGATATTTGCATCATTCCCTCCTTCCTCACGAGGATTCGTCCTCAAATACGTACCTTCATCAAAGTCAAAAGGAGATAAATCAACAACATTGAAAGTAGCACTAACATTTAACCTTTTTCAAAACTTGAAAAGGTCCATCACCTCTAGGGTTAAGTTTGCTCTTTCTAAGATTAGGAAATCTTTCTTCCTTAAAATGTACCCAAACCCAATCTCTAGGTTCAAACACAAGTTTTATACACCCTTTATTAGCATGTTTGGCAACTTGTTCATTCCTTTTTTTAATATTCAAGTGAACTTTATCATGTAAAGACTTAACAAATTCTAGCTTCTTTTTCCCATCCCCATCTAATCTCATATTCAAAGGCAAAGGAAGTAAGTCCAAAGGACTCAAAGAAACAAATCCATAAATGAATGCAAAAGGACAATAATGAGTAGATGAATGCACACTACGATTATAAGCAAATTCAATATGTGGCAAACATTCTTCCTAAGTTTTCAAGTTCTTTTTAATCATCACTCGCAACAGTTGTCCTAGAGTTATATTCACAACTTCAGTTTGTCCATCGGTTTGGGGGTGACAAGTAATAGAAAACAATAACTTAGTTCCTTACTTTCCCCACAAATTTTTCCAAAAGAAACTCAAAAATCTTATATCCCTATCACTAACAATAGTTTTAGGCATACCATGTAATCTCACAGTTTCTTTGAAAAACAAGTTTGCAACATTAATGGCATCATCGGTTTTATGACATGGAATGAAGTGTGCCAGTTTAGAAAATCTATCAACCACAACAAAAATGGAATCATTCCCTTTCTTAGACATAGGCAAACCTAAAACAAAGTCTATTGAAATATCAACCCAAGGTACGCTAGGAATAGGTAAAGGCATGTATAATCCATGTGATTTAGATTTAGACTTAGCTTGTTTACATGCAACACATTTATCATAAATCTTTTGAACATCTAATTGCATATTTGGCCAATAAAAATGTTCATGCAAAACATCTAAAGTCTTTTGTATTCCAAAATGTCCCATCAATCCCCCTTCAGTGCTTCCCTTACAAGTAATTCGCATAATGAATAATTAGGCACAC